>JAJOZX010000578.1:237500-535000 GCA_023014485.1 Bathynomus jamesi | reverse complement strand
GTTTACTTTATTCTGGTTAGTTTTTCAATCTTAGAAAAGAACTTTATGGAATAAATTGTTAAAAAGCGTATTAATTCTTTACTGCAGAACGCGAAGATTACTAATTTTATTCTAGCTAAAATCAGCTGATTTTGAGCAATATTAGGGGAGGCCTCTACGTAAATGATAAAGGGCTAAACTGGCGTTATATTAAACAGAAATCTTATTAACTCTTTGAGAAGAGACCCACGCAACAAAAGGTCGTCGTATTAACCCTTTAACTCATAGTGTTCAATTTCAGCTAACATCACGAAATTTTACTTCAGTTTCATCTCAGTGGAATAAACAAATTTTTGCTTGCAGCGAGAGAACGGGAACTTAGATTTTACCTAATATCCATAGAATAAGTTTTGAGTGATTTTAAATGTTTAAATGATATGTTAAATATATATTTTTACTGTATTAATTCAAGCTGTAAATGTCTTAAATGAATTTGCTTTTTCGTGGTTTTTACAGGCCTGGGTAAATCTGGGTAAATCTGAGTAAATCTGTACATGTACATCTACATACAGTGCAACTGTTGTTTGTGTGTTAAGTATACTGTAAACTGAATTATGACATACCTTCCAAATGCAGCAAGATTACAAAAATTTAGTAACGTTATTACTGCAAGAGTTCCAAAAAACCAGTACCATACCTAATGATGGAAAAAAGAAATTACAGTACTGGAAAAGTACATAAAATATAATAGTTCACCCGTGCATATTCACCCGTGTGTGTGTATATATATATATATATATATATATATATATATATATTTTTTTTCTTCTAGTTTTTAGTATTGTTTAACCTCTTTCGCAACATCTAAGGTCATATGACGGAGGGAACCTACAACTTTACATGGGATCCGAACCACGGGTCGCTACATAATCTGGATGCGAGAGGCATTCCTCCATCCAACTATTCTCCAGATTCAATGTCGTTTAACTTCGCTAATCGACGGGAAGTGGCGTTACGACATTGGTCACGATGTAGCCCATATTTTTATTAATAACTTTGACAACGACCTTTATTTTATGCCAAAATTGGTTTGTAGTAGCAGGTACTGAGACAAGGAAACTATTGTTTGATTTACCTCTATTTACAGTGAAAATACACAAACTAAGTACAAACAATACAAAGCAAGACGAATGACAGAAATGAAGGGCGCTTCGATGTTCCAGTTTCGTAGAGTAGTCGAAGAGATTCCTGCCGCGAGGCACTTCATATTGAGGTGGCAAAACGACATCGAGGCGAGTGGAATCTAAGTAACCGTTTCAAAGGTCGGAGAATGACTAAATGGAAAGCAATGTTGAACGTCTGATTTTGCATTCTTCAGTGAATACCGAATCGCAAGAGTTTCACCAATGAGTGACTGCGCTCATTTTGTTCGTATAACTCACCCGTTTTACCAATTAACGACGGTGTTTTTAGTGTGTTATTTTTCAGTCTACTTTGACTTACTTTCCTTCACTTTTGCCACCTTTGCCTAGACGCAGATCGCTACAGGCTTATTAATTTTCTTTTGTTTTAGGTATTATCTTCCTAAGATATTTCTTCTATGTTAAGCTTTAGGCGAACACCCTTTTGTACAATTACTTTTCATAGCCCATACAAGTAAGTGAAAAATTGTACATTTGTATATCGAATACTTGGTAACTTTTCTATAACATTTTCCATGCCAACATGAGTAGGTACGAAAATTTTCCTATATGCCAAGGTTTTCATTTCAGAAAAAATGTGTGCATCTGTAACCAAAAGAGCTGAAACACCTTAAAACGTTTTGGAATGAGAGCGGTATTAACAGAAATTGCCTATTACATCAGTGATATATTTTCAAAGCTGGGCACAAACCGTTAATCCGTTAATCGTTAATTAACGAAGTTAACTTTTTCGTTAACGATTTAACTTTTAAGTTAACTTTGAAAATCATTATCGGACTAATTAACTTCCGTTACATTTAACTTCGTTAACTCAAGTCCGTTAACCCAAAAAATTCATAAATAAACGTTTAAAAGTTTCTATTATTTTCAGTGCTGAGCAGGTGCGCAATTAATCCGCCACTGTTAATAGTGATGAACGAATTTCCATTTCCGCAGTGCAAAATCAGGCGATATATTTGTTTCCGTCGCCACAATTTGTGTCTTACCAAATATGGTAGTTATTTATGGCATTGGTTTGAGCAAAACATGGTTGACTGTAAAATCAGGCGGAAAGATTTGCCATTTGAGTTGAATGTTTCAACTTCTTTCAAGAAATATCACGAGCATTTTAAGGCACTTTCAATAATATATATGTAACAATTACAACAAATAACTACATTCGTTTCATTTGCAGTCTGTCTCTTGCGCAACATGTTTGTGCTAGTGAATATTTAAAAATAATCGTTGTCAAGTAAGTCATGTATATTTATAATATGTCTGTGAATACCTTATTAGTAGTCTCCTTGATACATTTCAAGAACCATAAAACTGATCAGGTAAGATTTCAATTCTCATGTCACTTTGATGACATAAATTAAGTCAATTGATGTCTTACAATGGGAGCGTTTTCACCTTAACCCTTTATGTCCTGGCGGTACTTCTAGGTACCACATCTTTAAAATCTCCATAATTATTTTTCCACCGGTACTTTCAAGTCCCAATGTGAATTAGTTTCTTTATGAGATAATAGATGGCGTTGAGAAGTAAATGTGAGCGTGTGGCGCCAGAACTTGGTCAAGACCTGGCTGGAGACCAACTCCAAGGACTTGCTGACAGATGCTGCCTTCTTGGGTGAGCAAGTGTTGGTGGACTTGTTCATCAAGTTCAACACAGCCATCCCCTCCAGTGCTGCAGTGGAGCATTTGTTCTCTATGGGCAAGGACATCCTGAGGGCCAAGAGATCATCCCTGTCTGATGAAAACTTTGATATGCTAATTTTCATGAAGGGCAACATGCATCTCATGGACAAAATGGAGAACGAGAAGAAGAGGGAAAATTAAATTATATATATATTGTGTTTTTCATTTTTTTAAAAATAAAAGTTAACGTTAACGGTTTATCGGTAACTTCCGTTACATGTTTAACGAATTAACGGATTAACGGTTAACGAAGTTAACTTTTTGGTTAACGGATTAGCGGTTAACGAAGTTAACTTTTTGGTTAACGGTGCCCACCACTGTATATTTTGAATATTGATAATGAATTTAGTAACACTTTTCAACTTTTGTGAACTTCCTCAGATAGATTTGATGTAATTGTCAGTTGCTATATTAGTTTTAACGTGTCATGTTTTTTAAATTTTTGCTGTTTCTTAGAAAGTATATTTAAACTACAAAGTGGTATGAAATTTAAAACATCACTAGCACATCATTACTCAGAAGTAGCATGCGGGTTTTATTTAACTTCATCGGCCAAACTTAAAATGTTCTAGAGTGATGCAACTCTGACCCTTACAACATTGCATATAGAAAAATTCCAATAGGAAAAAAGTTATGGGGTATAAAGTAGACAATGGTTAAGATGTTTTCGAATTTTCAAGTTCAAACCAATATTTCTCAACCCATAATCACAAGCAGGGAAATATGTTCTAATGTGTTTGTAATGTACGGGGCTCCAATAAACCTTAGCCCCCCCCCCCCCCGCCCATGGCCTAAACCATTAGAGGTACAGTAAAACTAAACATACCTTACAAAAGAGAATTTAATCCTGCATTTAATGAGAAACAATTAAAACTTGGTGTTCCCGCCATTGGCTTCCAAGACAGCCTGAATTCGCTTTGGGTAGCTTGCCAAAAGTGACGTGAATAGATCTTGATCGTTACGCAAATTTGCTAAAACAGTTTCAATGTGTTGCGTCATTGTATCCTTCGAAAATCGATTTGCTGCAGGTTCTTGAAACAAGAGACATTCAACCTTGTCCTTTATAACTAATCCAATGTGTTCACAGACGTTCAGGTCAGGAGAATTTCCTGGCCATTCTTCATTTCCAAAGAAATCGATCTCATGGTTCCGCAACAACTGTTGAGTGGCTAATGCCTTAATTAAAGCAGGGGGTCTTATCGTGCAGAAGTGTGACCTGATCGACATCCATAACATTGTTTGGGTTTCTTAAGAAAGGAATGACATGCTGGGATAGAATAATATTACGAAAATACTGTCCATCCCAACTCTGACCATTTGGTTTCAGCACCCACATGAGCTTTGCAGTGAACAAAACAAACACACCAACACAGTCTGGACTTTTTAATGATTCGTGATAATGTTCATTGTCATCGATTTCATCTGGTGTTGTGTCCCACACTCGATCATTTTGGTAGTTAGGCCGACGTGTTACGTAAACAAAAAATTCATCGGAGACAGCTAAATGCATGAAATCATCCACATCCCAATATTCAAGATAATGGGCAAACCACATTCTGTCATCGATGTTAAGTTGAGTTTTTCTTGGCTTTGGAAGTTCATGCCAAGGCTTTAAACTTTGCCTATGACGGTACAGTCGAATGATCTCACCACTAACGATCTTTCCTCTCAACACTTCGATCTCTAGAAAGTTTAGCATAGCTGTTTTTCCGCTTACGCGTACCGCTTTCAATGATGTCCTTTGTTTCCTGAGAGAGTGGCAAATTTGGGCGCCCAGATTTGGTTGTATCCATTTCACATTCATCCAAAGTTTTATTCCAATTTCTTTTGACGAAGTCCTCACTTCTTCGCAACTTTATGGCAACCCATGAACGTGTTATAAAGGTGGTTCCAGCATCACGAACTTCCCGAAATGTTATTGCTCGTATGCGATCTATCACACGTTGCCTCTCCGAATCACCAATTAATTGAGAAGCCATTATATTATCACTTTATCAGCTAGAGTAATTTTAATACCTGCAATAAATAAAGAATTTTATATATTTTTATAATCACTAGAAACTATTTCGATATAAGTAAACATGTAAGCTGCAAATGGGGGGCTAAGGTTTTTTGGAACCCCTTAGAGGCTGTGGGAGGAGCACACTAGGTTTCAATTATTTATATTCAGAATTCCGGGCGTAAAGTAGAATTTTCTGAAAACAAGAAAATCCCCAATAACATTAACAATTTTCAGTCAATTCTAGTGAAATTTAGACCAAATTATTCGATTTAAAGTGCAAAAAAAACAAAAAAAAACTGACATTTTCAAGCAAATCGGTTAGTAAACAAATCACTTGGTTTCAGAGTCAGCGCCCTAACCGATCACGTCATCCGGAACACTGAAAAGGGTTCGTTCAAATGAGACCAGTATTCATATTGTTCTACTATGCAAGGTTCATTCAACTCCCATCTCTTTATATAGCATATAAATGGGGTTCTGTATGGCGTGATCAGTAGGAACACTGACTGGAACCACGCGACGCGGGTTCGAATCCACTTAGTTCCTATCCTAGTTTTCATTTTACTACCTCTTCCCTTTCCATAATATTCAAATATAAACAGAATGCAATTTGGTATGAAATCTTGGAATAATTTATTGTATATGTTGTCACTAAGGAGTGACTTACATGGTCTTAATGCCCATTATATTATTCACACGTAGCTACCTTAAAAACTGACAAATAAAGAACAACCCATTATAATACCGTCCACGTGTAAGGTTTCATGAAGCCATCGAGATTCACTTCTTCGGCGGGTTTCTTATAAATAAAAGTTGAGCTGTCTCTGACCACCCAATCGCTAAAAGAGACGATGTTCATTCTTTCTATATGGGGGGACATCACTGAACCCATGATGTCTATTTCCTGCGTGTGTTTCAAAGAAGATATTATTAATTTTCTTTTAATGAAAGTACGAAATGAGTGGCGAAAAATGTGTTCACATCCTTCGTAAAACTATAATTGATTCATAGAATATTTGTTAATTTAAACAAATCATTAATTTAAACAAACTACATTAACTCACATTACGACTCAACTGTCCCATTATTCCACCCACGGTTCCGTTCGGGTATACCATATCGCATAATTCATTCCAATCCACAATTTTGTAACTGAAGAAGAAAGAAAAATGAAGAAAAGGAAAAAGATTCATCTCTTTATTTCAATTAAATTTATTCCATTCAGTAGTATACTGACAAGAATCCCAAGCCCCTTTTTGTACGAATTCCACATTCCTTCCTTCAGGAAACATAATTACATTTCATGTCATATGCACCAAATCTAGAGTTTTTGATGGATTTTCAGTCGATTAATCTAAATACGCATGCTGACCATTAAACATCATTTAAACAAAAAATCAAACTTTTTCGGATTCATCGCACTCGCAACCATGGGAAACCGTCCAATAGGCGCTCAAGCTGCGCATAAATTATATTTACATATTCACATATTATATTCGCTTCTTTTAGATCTATACTTAGGCTTCTGGCGTCATCGGACTAAAGTATAAATGCGTTAGTTCCTCAAACACCACCACGAACTTCTTCATTTATAGATGATTGGCATATAATAATTTAATTTTATTGAAAAATATTGGGAAAATAAACCTTCTCTTATCAGAAGGGGATCATAAAGTTGCGAAGGAAACCAAATTGTTTAATTTGTGCCAAAATAAGAGGGCCATATTTTTACTGGAATTCCTCCTCTCTAAATTAAAAAATAGTTTTGAACTGTTTTGAAACCAAATAGTCTGTGATTCTCTGTCTCTGTCCCTCTTCATTTATAATGGTAAACATAGATACATACCATTTTCCATATTTCCGTGTTAACATAGTCAAGAGTTCAGGAATGAGGCCAGAAGAATGAAGCTCTCCATTCGGTAATATTTGGGGCGAGGAAAACGGAACAAACTGCAATAAATGTTAGGAAGTTAAATGGCGCATTACCAGACGCAAATTATTTACAAAATTATTACAAATAAAATTAGTCAAACTTACCCATTGGGTTACTACTCTGAAGCAAGTGTTTGTAGAATTAGTAGAGTCCATTTTTTGCTTTTGCTTTATTATATTTTCAAGCAAAATATAAGTAAAATGTTTAATTTATTTTAAAAATACACAATGTGGCTGCCACTTTTGCTGTAAAGGTAAAATAAAATATATTTTAATATACATTTTTCTTATTAATCTTCAGCCGTTATTTTAATTTTATTTTATCGCGAATAAAATTCTGATTTCTCTAGTTAAAAGAGGCGCTGTGAACTATAGGCGGATCCAGTATTGTCTGTAAGGAAGGGCCAACGTTTCTGGGGGTCCATGAATATGGATATCAGAAGCTTTAAATTCTAGTGAAGTTCAAACCAATGCCTTTTTTGTTTTACTAGTGAAGCTAAACTTTGTTATCTTATGTAACTCATAAAACATATACACTGATTTTGATTTTATGTTGTAAATTATCACATGAATGTATGCAACATAGTATGAATCCCGTTTAACCAGGATGTATGGAACCTTCAAATCTGTCTAGGGGGGCTAATGGCCCCATGACCCCCCTGGATCCTCTTATGCTCTGAAGTAAAGTATTATTCAGTTATTCTCAACTGAAGGAATGATCATTAAAATTAGCGAGTCGTTTTAACCTTATTAAAAAAAAATACAATTATCTAATAACAATTTTTTAGCATTCTTTAGCATTTTAGCATTTTTTAGCATTTTGTTAGTATCATGAATTTAGGATCTGTGACGAAAATATAAATTATCTTTGTAAGTAAAATCTTTAACTGGGAAATGATAAGGAAGGGGAAATTTGCTGGACCTGATCCTATGACGCCTGGTTGGGCCCTGACTTTTTTCTCCCCAGTTATACTTTTGCCGTATTTCGTCATGTATTTACTCATGCCAGCCTTTAATTATTTTTTTCTTATTCACTCATCTTTCTCGTCACAAATGAGTAAGCTTTACTTTGTATCACGCGTGGTTCCCTTTAATTCACTGAAGCTCAAAGGAAGGCGCACTAATTTATATCAAAGACTCTCATTTTTAAAATAGCAAGAATATCTGAAGGGTACAAAAAATCGCATCTAATAAAGAACAGTGAAATCAATATTTTTTATAATAATAATAATAATAATAATAATAATAATAATAAATTACTTTGTGAAACTAGTCATTAAATATTACTACCATAATAATTTTTATATTTTAAATTTGTTTTTAGACAAATATTTTATATAGAAGGTGTTTGGAACTAAAATTAAATTTTTTTTTAAATACTGTTTAAAACAAAGTTTTTATATTTTTTTTTAGAACATTTGATTTTCATATTTTTAAAAAATATTTAAAGCTTCTTCAGAATTCTTAAACGATGTACAGGGTGTCCACAATATCTTGTCATCCCAGTAAAATACTAACTGATTTTCGTTTTTCTTTCAGACTCATTTGAAATGTGTTATAGCAGCACCAATACGATTGAACAACGCATATTGGCTAGTACCTGAATCCATGAGCGACCACGTAACATCAAAACCATTGAAAATATGCGCGCAGATTTCCAGAACCGATTCAGTAGTGTAGCTCCTTTTTGGAGGAGCTGCACGATTGAATTGATCCGGAACAACACCGTACTTTGGAACAACTTACGATATAAAGCTGGGGTTAGTGGAGCAGCTCTTGAGCTGGAACTGTGTAAGTGGAGCAGCTCCGGAGCTGGAGCTGGGGATCACTCTCAACTCTGGAGTCGGCCTGGAGCAGGAGTTGAGTCATTGGAGTACTCCGGAGCCGGAGCCAGCAAACTCGGAGCACTACCAACCCTAGTCTGTACTATGCGTCGTTTATAACGCATATCTTTTTTGTTGGAGGCCCACACGCAGCCTATTTATTTTTAATGATTACTTAATGTTTAATTTAACTATATGGATGATTCATATATCTTTAGAAAGCTCTGAAATAGCTCTGAAAGATTAACACAATTAAAAATAAAAATATTCGTTTACAAACCCGTCAGATTCAATTACACGTTTCCTTGAAATAAAAAGTATGAAACGTAAACAAAAAATCAATAAATATATTAAACTCACAAATTTTTTTTTTTAAAAAGTCATAAACAAATTCCTTCTCTTTATGACAGTATTTTTCTTATGCGTGTACAATTTACGGTTTTATTTAACTATTTGCTCAGGTACAAACTGTCAGTTTTGAAACAATGTTGGATTTGAATATATATATATATATATATATATATATATATATATAATATATATATAAGCAGAAAGCCACAGACAAGAAGGAAAGAAACATCCATCATGTTGGAAAGGGACTATATTTTGTACATTGCAACGTTTCAAGCACAAACTATGCTCATCTTCAGGCAAAAATTCTAAAAAGTTAAAAACAGAATATTAAAAACCATAATGACAAATATAAACAAAACTACTGAGAACTAAAGAAGTTTCAGCTATACGCAGCCATGTTATTCTATGCAAAGTGGATATAACTAGCTAATTTTAACATTTTAGATTCCGCTCCGTGTGAGCAAACTTTAAGACTTTTAGAATCCCTGTATATTAAAACTCTCTCCCCTTCGCTTAACTCTGATAATTCATCCGTTCCCCTCCGTCTAAACTGAACATCTTTAACAACCAACCTTTACTTGTTTTTAGATGCTTCTGTTTGTATTAGTTTTGCCTCGGAATCTGTGCTGCTTAGACTTAAGGTGCGTTCCTTTTAGTGTGGGTTTTTCATTTTTTAGTGTTTTAAAAAGCTTGTGAATTTTTAGTTTTTTTGGGTTTTACATTTTGTATTTTATAACTGTTATTCATTGTTCTTTTTTAGTGTCACTTTTATTGTTTTAAAGCTTGTGAATTTTTCCCTATTGTTTTATAATTGTCATTATGGTTTTTAATTGTTTTTAACTTTTTAGAATTTTTTAGTGACTTTCATTGTTTTTAAAGCTTGTGAATTTTTTTCCCTACTTTTTGTTTATATTTGTCATTATGGTTTTTAATTGTTTTTAACTTTTTAGAATTTTTGCCTGAAGATGAGCATAGTTTGTGCTTGAAACGTTGCAATGTACAAAATATAGTCCCTTTCCAACATGATGGATGTTTCTTTCCTTGTCTGTGGCTTTCTGCTTAAATTGAAATTGAAGCTTGCCAGAAGCGGCCTTCACCAATATATATAATATATATATAATATATATATATATATGCGCCTCGGTAGTGTAGTGGTTAGCGTCGTTGACTACAAATCCATCGGCCCCGGGATCGAGACCCGGCGCGCAGGAAAAACCCAGCTGTTCATCCTTCCACACAATAAAGTGGTAGATAAATGGGTACCCTGGGTAATTAAGGTGCTGGGCTGCTGGTAGGGCGTGGTTCGGATTGCACGTTAAACTGTAGGTCTAAGGTGGAGTGAAAAACTGACTTTGGTCAATGAACAATTCGGTTGGAAGCAAACCAAAAGTAACCAAAGGTGTGTATATATATATATATATATATATATGTGATGTAGGTCTCGAGACCGATCTCGAGACCGAATTTGCAGATCTCGATCTCGGTCTCCGCTATTTATATCTCGGTCTCGACAGACGCGGTCTCGGTTTTTCTCCCCGATACCTTTCGAGATCTCTCGAGACCGTAATGAAAAATACATGTTGGCATACTCATGATGGTGGCTTGGTTGAGCAGACACAATTCAGAATGTTTATGAAAGTTTGTAAAAGTAAGGGACTCTAGGTATTCATTCATATTTTAGACAACTGCTCTCCAATAAAGTTTTGGCACCAGAAAAGGGCTAAATTCCCATCACTGGTCAATATTGGCATGACTGTTTTAACAGTGCCTGCCTCTAGTGCTCTAATTGAGCGTGTATTTAGCCATGGAGGCATAATAATGAGGCCCCACAGAAGTCGAACTTCAGCAGATCTTCTGAGCATGCTGATGTTCCTTAAGTGTAATGAGCACCTATCATGCTTTAAATAAATGCACAAGTCAAACTGGGTAGTGGGTACGTTCATTAAACCTTCTGTAACAGATATAAAAGAAGTGAATTAATAAAGTATGTATATATATATATATATATATATATTCATTTGTTAATTTATAGGCTACACTTTTTGCATTCAACACACATCTGAGAATAGTTATTAGTTTATTAATATACTTGTCTAATTTCCATAGTAGTGTAAAACAAATTGAAAGGGCATGAGCTTGGTCTCGAATTTTAAGGGTCTCGATCTCGGAAGGTAGATCTCGATCTTGGTCTCACAGGATCCGGTCTCGGTCTCGGACTTGGTGGTCTCGACTACATCACTTATATATATATAATATATATATATATATATATATATATATATATATATATATATTGCATATCCCCAGGTGCATATATATAACTATCCTGAAAAAATATTTCTATGATTAGGAATGGAATTTGCAGATACGGAGCAAACTGTTACTATTTCTCCCCTTCCATGTGCAGACATTCAATTTGGGAGAAAAATGTCTAAAATGGAGCGCCCGTATTTTCACATTAAGGGTATTAAGAGAAACGGCTCATACCCTAAATAAAAGAAGTAACAAGAGTGATAATGAACATAATTTGGAAGTGAGAACGATGAACTAACTCTTTTAATGAGAAAAGACAATTTTGCAGATGTATGTACTCCAGCAATATGTACACCACCCTCGCTTACCATTAATTCAATTAACTCATTAGGGGAACTGAGGATGCAAACCGTACCATTTATTCTTCGTTTCGCCATCTCTCATCCAACTCGTAACTTTTTACTTCTTAATTTTTAGCTTTACTTACAAGTAATTATATTCGGCGTGGATGTTGCTACACCAAAAGGATTACGCCCAGTTATTCAACTCAATCCAATAGACTTCATTATCTCTAACACTCCTTCTCAGGCCTGGTGGTTTTTCTTTAGTTGCTCTTTTTTAAACTTTTTTTACTTGGAAAGTAATAAATGCTAAAAAGCTTTCTAATTTCATGTGAAGGAAAAAGTTTCGGTGCATTTGTTGCGTTCTAGTTGAGTCGTGTTAAAAAATTACCCGATACAGTGTATAATCGATTTCTTTCCCCGAGAGCTTCGTAAATGCTAAGGATACAGAATAAAAAACTGCCTTAGAATATTCGTCATAACTGAGTCAACACCGATTCTAGCCATTTTCACGATAAAATATCCTTGGTCGGTTAAATACAAGTGAGCATTGTCCTTCAGTTGTTTAGGATGCTTTTTGAAAACTAGTTTCATTTCATGTTTTCTTGGTATCATTTGAATATACTGTATGCAGCATAATATTTCTTGGGTTTCCCTCCCTGATCTTTGGCTCAGTCTTACACTGTCAAAGCTTGTCTTTTCATGTGCTTTTTCCGCACCTTCTAACTCCTATCAGATAAGTAATTACACCATGAAGACTATGCAGCTTCATAGTTAATGAAACTTAATTTAATTGTGCGCTTGAAGCTTCACTTTTTCTTCTCTAAAACATTCGGTTTCATTAATTAAATCAGCAACTCTTAGAGCAATCGCGCTGTCATCAGCCCTCATATAGACTTGTGATTTGCAAAAAAAAAAAAACTCAGGAGTCGTTTTGTAGCAGAAGCTCCATATTAAATTGCTTTAGATAAAGGTCTGTAGGCCACTACTCATGTGCATCGGAATCTATTTGGGAGTTTCTAACGAAGCTTCCCTCAGGAGGCACTGGGTTCGCATGTGGGGCAGTGGCGTAGCGAAGGGGGAGGATGGTAGGGGGGCCATGGCTCCCGGGCGCCTGGCCATATATTGCATTAATACTTGAAACGTTAACCTTGACCTTTGAAGTATTTATCATAATATTGCGAGATGAAGATATGTAAATCATTAACTGTTGTCTTTTCCTGCTAACTTACATTAATTTCCAAGGTGTTTGCTGCATCGAGATTTTTTGCTTGGATTTTTACAAAGTTGTGTTATAATAAGTGAAAGTGAAAAAAATATGTTCTTATGCATTCTATAGTGGAGTATTACGTTGCTTAGGGTATTTTTGTCGTTTTAAAGTCTAACGCCCATGTTTCGCTCCCATTTAACTTATTTTTCTTTTTCACAGGGTCGGAAATGGAAAGGGTGGCACAAATGGAAGCAGTGGCCCCCGGGCGCCAGAGACCCACGCTACGCCACTGATGTGGGGGGTTACATACGGTGCATAGTTCACTTCCTGTACTCCTGTAGTCACTTCAGTCTTTCCAGAAACTGGACCACAGCCTATTGTTTTAAATCTGTAGCGTTGTGGTAAAACTCCTTGCCCGATGCGAGACACAATCCTTGTTCCCTCTATCACTCACTTCTAAGATGGCCTTGTTTGCAACATTCACAATTCTTAACATTAGAACGCAAACGTCTTTAATTTTGTTGAGGGAGCACATTATTTTCCAACATTTAAAACCTGACACTCTGGGCTTGACCTTTATTCTAAGCAACGAGCTTAATGGCATTATTTCAGGACTTCCCAACTTTGGGGTCGCGAACCGATCTGATAATTTTATTTTCAATTCTCTTCCTACGGCCGTCCAACAACACATTTATCAATCATGAATGTAGCTGCATAAAACAGCTAAAATCCGGGCCCTTCCCGCGCATAATAAACGCTGTGCTTCTGAAGTGTATATATATATATTAGTGGTGCACCGATTAATCGGTATCGGCACCTGGCATCGGCCATGCCATGTATTTTCCTAATATCGGCATGGCTGATTAATCGGTGCACCACTAATATATATATATATACACACATTTCAACTGCAAAGAACACGCAGTATAATTAACGTAAAGAACGACGCTTGTATAGGAGAACATTCCGCGCAAGATGAGGAGGGAGAACGAACAAATGAAAAAAAATGAGGTAACTACCCGGGAATCGAACCCGGGATCTTCCGATTGCCGGTCAGATATGATAACCACTACACCATGGTCCTCACTCGATCAGAAGTCGTAATTCTTCTACATACGCGCAGAAACCAATGCCCCGAGGGGGGCACCTTCCGCATGCCGCACATATATATACATTTCAACTGCAAAGAACACGCAGTATAATTAACGTAAAGAACGACGCTTGTATAGAAGAATATTTTATGTACTTAATGAAAGTTTATAATTGGGAAAGTACTTTGTGTGCACCCTATGTATAAAATAACTTTTGAGGGAGTTTGTCGAACTTCGACCAATGTTTGCGGTTCTGAATTGTGTGAGCATGATTTTCGGGGTCGCACATGATAAAGATTGGGAAGTCCTGCATTTTTCGAAGCAATCATATCATTTGATCAAGTTTTACATACATGCTTTTAGTTATAGTATCAAAGAAGGATTATCTGTAAAATATGTCAATATAACAAAACTATACACCCCCCCCCCCCCCCCAAATATTATCTTCTATTCTGTCGCTATTATACTACAGATACAGGGTGTCCCAAAAGCCGCTGTGCACCTCTGTAAATGATTTGGGCATTAGGGTGCAGAGTGATTTTTTTTGGAACATCCTGTACATTAAAAATATTTATATGCTCTATAAAGGTGAGAAAAAAATTATGGTGAGCAGCTGTTTTTATTTCAGCTTTGTTATATCACACCATTTTTTTTTCTTTTTAAATCGAAGACTTTTAACCTTTAAACGCGGATGTAAAGACAAACGATATAAAAATTAGATTAAACTTTTATTTCGACTTTTTAACTTTTAATTTATTAGAGACAATATTTACTCTTTAAAAATTTTTGAACTTTAAATATCATAAAAATATTAGTAATTTTTAATTCTATTTTTTTTTTTTTTAGCTATTAATATTATTATTTGTTATTTAATTTCCTGTCCAAATAAATTATATGAAATTTTTCTTAAAATATCGGTGTTCTTTGAAGAACACCACGATAGAAGAACATTACTTTGAAGAACATTTATAAAAAATTACTACACTTTCTGAGAATAGCCATTTTGTATATTGTAATTTAGATGAAACACAACTTCCTTTTGAGGATACATTTTAGCGGAAGTTTTTCAGTGTTTTTGGGTATCAAAGTTTCTTTTCAGATGATAGAAGAACCTCTTTTAATGATACAGAACTTCTTTTGGTAGAATATATGGTCTTCAAAACTCCTTTTTATTTATAAAATAAAAGATAAAGTTTCTATTTACAGAAGGTTGTGAGAAGTTTTCTTTTCTGTATGAACTTTATTAATGATATAAAAATAACCCCACTTATCATCTCAAATCACAACATTATCAAAATATCGAATAATGTGATGACAGCATTAAAAGAAAATACTTACACCAAAGAAAGAAGCAAATCTGAGGTTTTCAACAAAGACACTTACTGGATAGTTATTGACAGTGTTGGGAGTAACGGCGTTACTAGCAACGGCGTTACTTTTTTAGTAGCTGTAGTGGTAACGCCGTTACTTTCGAGATGTTGTAACAAAAATGGTAACGGCACTACTTTTTAAAGCGATTTCAATCGTTACTCGCTACGCGTTGCTTTCAAACTGATCATTTGACTAGTATCATTTATTAGCTGTTAATTGGCTTTAAACGAGGAAGACTATCAGATGCCAATTTTGAAAAACTAGTGTTTCTGAAATCGAACAATACACTCCTAAAAAATCTGCAAGATTAGTATTTTTTTGGACAGGTAATTTTTTTATTTGAGTTTGTTTTTATTTTTTTGTCATGTAGAGTTTGACAAAAGGCTTTTTTATTTTTTGGTCTTTTCTTAAAAGTAACGGTAGCGGTAATGGTAACGCGTTACTTTTTCATAGAAGTAACTGAAGCGGTGTTTATTATCTAATCAAAAACTATGGAAAATCCAAAGGGGTCTATTTACTTTTGTTTACCCTCTGTTTATATATATATATATATATATATATAAATAACATATTTAAATGATAATGGTAATGATAATCTTTATCGGCAGATATAAATTCCATAAAATAGTATAATATTCTTGAAGGTAATGAACGATAAGGTAAATTAAACAATAATAAATTTAAAAAACTAAAAATTATGGCTAAAAGAGAAATAAAAATAAGACACGTACTGAAACAAGTAATAATAAAAACTACAAACAGTTAAGACTACAAAAAGAAGAAAAAATAAAAAGTACACATAGTGACAATACCAACATACTGTATGTATGGTAATGATGATGATAACAATAATAATGCTTACTGGCAGGAGACAGATCCTCCACCTAAAACAGTGTATCGTATCCATCAAGGTAATCGACGATACAACAAATTAAACAATAAATTTGAAAACAAACAAAACCGACTACGATAATAAAAAAATAACAATAATACACGTAAAGAAACGAGCAATAATAAAAATTAGTAATAACAGGTTCATAAAAATGAAAAGTAATGGAATGGAATGGCTAATGCAGGAGTTAAGTGGAGCATAAACAAACACTTTCATAACAAAGGGTTCACAGTCTAGAAGACATAAAGCAGGACTTGAGAGTCTGAGTATCTTGGAGATAACTTATTTAGCAGTCTATAGGATCTGTTGTAAAGTAAATTGAGGCTTCTGCACGGGCCTTTTATATAGTTAACCGAGAGTTGCTGCCCATAAATATTAGTGAAGAAAGTACGAAAGAGTGTCTTTAGCTTCGCTTGTACAGAATTTGAAGTTCCTTATAATCACGTTTGCTTTAGCACAGTAACATCAATATTATTTCCGCTATGTCAGAGTGATCACTCAAGGAACTGGTGATAGTTCAAGCAGAGCTGGGCACTTGCGTTTTTTTGCGCGTTTTTTTGCGGTACTGCGGTACTACTACCGCACTACCAAACCGGTACCGCATAACGCAGTACCGCAAAGGATCGCTGAAAGTACAGCAGTACCGCTACCGCATTCAAATTTCCCGCGGTACTTTCCGCGGTACCGACCAACACGGTAGTACCGCAGTACCGCAAAAAAAAACGCAAGTGCCCAGCTCTGAATTTTTATATTTAGTTTGACCCAGATACTTAAATTCTTGTACCTGCTCTGCTGTTTCGTCTCTCATTTTGAAAATAATGTTATAGTTCTGTGAATATGATTCACAAATTTTATAAGATTATCCAGACCTTTCACCGAAGGATTATTAACACCATATCATCGGCATAGTCGAAGTTATTTATCCTCATGTCATCTTTATAGCACCCTACTCTTGCCTCATTAAGAGAAGCAATTAATCCATCAATATATATACATATTAAACAGCAGAGGAGAGAGTAAGGAACCTTGTCTAACTCCGCGTGAGGAATCAAAATATTCGGAATCTAACAGTAAATGTTTGGTGTGTGTACCAAGTGTTCAATAAATTTAGAACATATGGTAGAACATTCCTGTTTTCTCACTTTTTAAATAGAGTATTATGATTCACTCTATCATATGCCTTGCTTATATCCAATAAACAACTATAAATAGTTGAATTACTGACAGAGTATGGATGTTATGTCGTTGTAATATCTATCAACTAGTTTAAAGTGAGAATAATTTGAACAGGAATTACTACAGTCAAGATGCAATAATTCTAGATTATTAAAAAGGTGCACTGTCCTATCTTGATATTCTATTTTCTGTTGCATATTAACCTTAGACCAGTCGACACGTTCATTCCTGTCTGAAGAATTATGTCGTGTTTTATTTAAGTTGGTATAATTAATTACTAACTTCAATGGTCAATGACCTGAGAGAAGGAAATCATACAAAATATGAACATTGACAATACGTTCCTTTAAATTATTACTGATGAGACATCTAGTACCTCCATTCATATCGCTGACATACGTGAAAGTATTGCTATTTGTACTTGAAATTCTACATCACATACTTAATTTAGCAGACTCGCACATGGTACTCAATTCTATGATACAAAAAAATTCTGATTCCACATCGGCATTAAAGTGTCCCATTATTATGCGCTGCAAAGTGTGGTTTATCTGAAAGTGACTTAATTTTATATAAAAAATCGATGTATTCATCTAGATTACTGCCATTATTATAAGGTAAACAGCACTTCACAATTAATAGGCATTCATTGTTTATATGAAATTCAATATCTATCAAATCTTTCATTATCGCTGGGAAGAAATCTTACATATTTTGTTAAATTTTTTCTGTTTAAGAAACCAACTCCACCAAAGGGCCTACCATAAAATAGATCGTTAGGTAAGTCTACAGGTAATGATGCATGGTATATGAACTCCTCATGAATCCTAGATAAAAAATTTAATTCCTGATTAGGCAACCAATGTTCTTAGAAGGGTACCATTGTACCAAGTCCACATTTTTACAAATGTTATGGACATCTACAAATGAATTTCTTATTGATCTAAGGTTATGTGAAACATCTCAACATATTAACCGCCATGAGTATTTATCCAATTATTATTATTATTATTATTATTATTATTATTATTGTGACTCTTACCAAATCTCCTGGAAAAGTTACTTAACAATAATGCCGTTTGGCCACTGACTCAAGTCGTAAGGGTTGAACTGCGAATTTACACCTCTAATTATTACCTTAAATGATTTATAAAACGAAGATTTGGTAACTTCTCCCACCATGTGACGAATATCGCATTCCTCGTTCGAGAGCTGAGTTTGTGAAAAAAAAAGAGGGTAAGATTCCTCACTGGAGGCCTTGCTGCGAGAACGGATTATGGAATCCTTTGCGAAGTGCGTCTGCTGAACATTACCCACCCATCCTTCGCCCTCGATATATAAGTATTTCCATGGTACTGGATGGGATCTGCAGAAGAGAAGCACGATCGTGATTTAGAGATTGATATCAGATGGAACTGGATTTGGCCACAAACCGAATAATGCAGGTAATTCAAGTTTAGAATCAGAGAATATGAGCGAGGAAACCTACGATTTAACGTGGAAATCGAACCACGGGTTATTCGCAGCAGCATCCGAGCGCAAAGGAGGGTCCCCCAACCTTCGAAACTCTAACCAGTCACTGCAGGTTCTAATTTAAGTAATATTTATGTAAAAGGAATAAAAATTTTAAGGAAGAAAAGAATAGATTCAACAGTATGACGTTAATACAGTTTAAAGAATATCATTTGGGATTATATGACGTAGCGAACTAAATTCAATAGCATTAACATTTCGTAAGGTTTTTATGGCCTTCGCTACACCTAAGGTCATATGACGAAGAAGTCTCTACACTTTTACGTGGGATCAGAATCACGGGTCGATACATATCTGGACGTAGAGGACGGGCTCCATCCAACTATTATCCAGACCCAATGTTATTTAACTTCGTTAATCAAAGGGAAGCGATGTAAATGTGTAAATGATTTATGACAATCAAATGAATGATTGCCTATATAACAAAGGGAATAATTAATTAATATAAAGAATTAATTAATATGAAGAATATTCAATAACACTGGGGAACAAATTTTAACTTTGTTTTTTGTTTCTTGGACGTGAACAGGTCGGTCTTATAGGATTTTTTCCGCTGATTCCGAATATAGCCGTAGAATTTCTCTATCACCCAAGGTTACTGAGAATTTGTATTTTAATATTTATTCAAAAAGTGTATAGAAGTTAGTAAAAATACTTCATAAAAATTATATTAGTGGCAGATTGGCATTTAAAATATTCTTCTTAAAACTTCTTTCTCACTGATTTTCTCTTGTAGTTTTCATTAGGAGCTTCTCGCATCAATGTCCAGCAGTAATCAGCTAACATTGCCGGATCCCACCTCCCTTGGTAGCGTTTCTCCATAGTAGCTATATCTTGGTGGAACCTTTCTCCATGCTCATCGCTTACGTCGCCGAGGTTTTCAGGGAAGAAATCGAAATGGGAGTGCAAGAAATGGATTTTTAGTGACATATTACATCCCAATAACCTATATGCTTCAATCATGTCCTGCACTATTTTTTCATAGTTAGAGGCTTTGATGTTCCCTAGAAAATTTGTGACAACATTCTTCATGGCCTCCCATGCCACTTTTTCTTTTCCTCTCAAGGCCAGTGGTGGGCACCGTTAACCAAAAAGTTAACTTCGTTAACCGCTAATCCGTTAACCAAAAAGTTAACTTCGTTAACCGTTAATCCGTTAATTCGTTACACATGTAACGGAAGTTACCGATAAACCGTTAACGTTAACTTTTATTATAAAAAAAATGAAAAACAATATATATATAATTTAATTTTCCCTCTTCTTCTCGTTCTCCATTTTGTCCATGAGATGCATGTTGCCCTTCATGAAAATTAGCATATCAAAGTTTTCATCAGACAGGGATGATCTCTTGGCCCTCAGGATGTCCTTGCCCATAGAGAACAAACGCTCCACTGCAGCACTGGAGGGGATGGCTGTGTTGAACTTGATGAACAAGTCCACCAACACTTGCTCACCCAAGAAGGCAGCATCTGTCAGCAAGTCCTTGGAGTTGGTCTCCAGCAGGATCAACCGGGTAGAAAAATAATTATGGAGATTTTAAAGATGTGGTACCTAGAAGTACCGCCAGGACATAAAGGGTTAAGGTGAAAACGCTCCCATTGTAAGACATCAATTGACTTAATTTATGTCATCAAAGTGACATGAGAATTGAAATCTTACCTGATCAGTTTTATGGTTCTTGAAATGTATCAAGGAGACTACTAATAAGGTACTCACAGACATATTATAAATATACATGACTTACTTGACAACGATTATTTTTAAATATTCACTAGCACAAACATGTTGCGCAAGAGACAGACTGCAAATGAAACGAATGTAGTTATTTGTTGTAATTGTTACATATATATTATTGAAAGTGCCTTAAAATGCTCGTGATATTTCTTGAAAGAAGTTGAAACATTCAACTCAAATGGCAAATCTTTCCGCCTGATTTTACAGTCGACCATGTTTTGCTCAAACCAATGCCATAAATAACTACCATATTTGGTAAGACACAAATTGTGGCGACGGAAACAAATATATCGCCTGATTTTGCACTGCGGAAATGGAAATTCGTTCATCACTATTAACAGTGGCGGATTAATTGCGCACCTGCTCAGCACTGAAAATAATATAAACTTTTAAACGTTTATTTATGAATTTTTTGGGTTAACGGACTTGAGTTAACGGAAGTTAAATGTAACGGAAGTTAATTAGTCCGATAATGATTTTCAAAGTTAACTTAAAAGTTAAATCGTTAACGAAAAAGTTAACTTAATTAATTAACGATTAACGGATTAACGGTTTGTGCCCAGCTTTGCTCAAGGCATCATCAAACTTTTGATCTTTCATGAGCTCTCTGATTTGGGGACCAACAAAGATCCCTTCTTTTATTTTTGCATCGCTAAGTCGTGAAAACTTTTTCTTCAAATATTTGAATGCCTCATCTTCCTTGTTCATTGCTTTGACAAAATTTTTCATGATGCCAAGTTTGATGTGAAGTGGCGGTAAGTATATTTTGTTGGGGTCAACTAAGGGTTCATGAGACACATTCTTCAGTCCTGGGATACATTTTTGACGAAGTGACCAATCCTTTACAAAATAATGCGAATCTCTGGCTCTGCTGTCCCATTCACAAAGGAAGCAGCAGAACTTCGTATAACCGAGCTGCATTCCCAGAAGAAGCGCGACGACTTTTAAATCCCCACATATATACCAACGAAACTGGTCATAATTAATCTGCTGAAGGATGAGTTTCATATTTTCGTAAGATTCCTTCATGTGGACAGCGTGCCCTACAGGAATGGAAGGGTATTTATTTCCATTGTGAAGTAGTACAACCTTGAGGCTTAGCTTCGAAGAGTCAATAAATAAACGCCAATCTTCAGATTTGTGCTCATGACCGAGAGCTAACAGCAGTCCATTTACATTATTACAGTAGCATAAACCACCTGACGAGGAGAAATACTGCATCAGATCTTTTTGGCGAGTGCGGAACGCCGATATGCTTGTATCTTTTGCCAGCAAATTCCATTCACGTAACCTGGAGCCCAATAATTCCGCTTTCTTTTTCGGAAGGTCCAAATCTCACGAGATCATTCAGCATAACCTGCGTTATCATACGTGATTTATTTGATTCAGGTTGCTGAAAGTCTGTATCTTTAGTGTCATCAATTTCCATTGGTTCAACTTCAGACTCTTCATCCAGTGTCCATGACTTTGGGGGAGTTGGAATTGGGTTATCATCGTCATGTAGTACTGGTCTCATGGCAGATGCAAGATTTGGGTATTGAATTTTATGTTTATTTTTGGCAGATAATCCTGAAACGTTAGTCATACAAAAATAGCAATCCGTTAGGTGATCCTTGGGCTCTCTCCAAATCATTGGTATGGCAAATGGCATAGATTTGCGGGTACCTTTAATCCAACCCCTAAGAGTGACGGCACAGGAAATGCATGAGATATGAGGTGCCCAGGATTTGTCTTGGTCGCCTACCTTACATCCAAAATAAAGTTCGTAAGCCTTCTTCACGAGTGGGGTCATTGTCTTCCTCATACGTAGCAAAATGTATCTCTGGGATTAATACAGTTTCGATTCATGCTGGCGGAAAATTATTGAAATCACGGAAAACTTTTTGGAATGAAAAACCAATTTTTTCTACTATGAAAAATTTTAAAATTTGAGCAAAACTTGAAAAAAATTTCTTTCTTTTTATTAAAAATCTGTTTGTTTAAATAGCTATATTTTTTTAATGCAAAAATACTATTAAATATAGTTAACCTGGAAAAAAAAAGAAAGTAAAATTAAATTAGTACACTTAATTTTAACTAATATTTTGGGAAAACTCTGAGTAAATGGAAATATTATTTTCTCGAAAACTATGGGTGATAGAAACATTCTGAAACCATATTTGGAATCAGCATCAAATGTTCTATAAGAAACACCAAATAGTTTTCAAGAAACAAAAATGTTGTTCCCTAGTGTAATCAACGTTTATAAAAGTAGAAATGATAAAGGAAGTGAATTATGAAATCGGTGATGTTCTAAGAAAAAATGAAAAAAGAAACTGTAAAAATTTATAATTATTACTGTTCAATTTACAGTGAAGAAATTGTACTGTGATTTCATTTATAGCTTTTATTCTGGAGATTTTCTATTTTATTTGGCCCTCAAAATCTTCAAACGGATTTTAAAGTCCCTGAATAATCTTCCTATTTTTAAACACTTTTAGCTATTCCCTTACTCCTTATACTTAAATCTAAGGAATGATATACATAGTATGAACTTAATACTCCAGTGTTATAGAACCTAATTTATCACTGCACAGAATTTCAATTTATCACTGCACAAATTGAAATTATTACTGCGGAAACTGGTTATTACTCCACACTAAAATTAGATATGGTTTACTCTGCTTCAATCTCTCAAACAGATATATCATCATTTGATGAAATCAAGTCCAAAACTCCATTTCAGGTGACTTATCTACAAACTGCAATAGAAAGCTATCATAACAACGTTCAACGAAGATGTCTTCCCCGGTATCTCCTTCTAAACAGTTCCGGTCTACATGAAACAGGGTGAAATCGACATAAGTAATATTCTATCATTAGAACTTTTTTCCTGAATTATACTATCATCAGCTTCCTGTGTTTGGTCTGGAGATCTATAAATATTCCTGTTTGAAAGTACACTTTGCTCGATTAACAAATATCGACCCATATACTGTATATTTTCGACATTTCATCATCACTCAAATAAGTCACACTACTGTACATTTGTCCAATATTATACGTTTATAATTTGTCTCGAGTGCGTAACTAAACACACCTCTGTTATGTCTAGATACCTTCACTAATCTAACCCTTTCGCGCCGGTACCCAACTTTAAATGTGCGTCCTCGAGCTCTTGAATGGAGATGTATCGCGTACGTCCTCGGCACAAAAGGGTTAAAAATAGTTAGGGCATAGTCGGCATTAAGAAGATTCTTCAACGTTAACGGTCATTTTTTCTTTATTACTACTTCTAGTGCTTCTGCTTCGAAGAATGTTCCTGTATACACGTCACAACGTTTCAAGATTGGTTCTTGGTATAACCTGCTGTGCTTGTTTCAGCTCATGGACGTTTATCATTCATCATGTCAGCGTTAGCTGAAACGCGTAGAGATATGTCCCAAAGTGAAAATAAACGTCCAGGAAAAAAAATATGTACACAATATTAGTTAACACGAGAGGATTTACTCTTAAACTAGTTAACATGAGGCGCTTTATTTGTAAAATAGGAGTGCCCATACTGATCTTCTCTGAACGATATAAGGTACTCGTCGCTAAATTCTATTAAAAAAGAGCACAGTTACTACGACCTCGCTAGTAACCCCATCGTGATTAACTTTAATGTAGTGATAGACATATTTTAATTTATCCATGATCACTAGGTTTGTGTGTTTGGTTGTGGCGTCGTAAATGGTAACATGTAACATAAAGAAATAAATTTTGTGGTTCCATTCATCCGCAAACTTCGATATCCAGAGCTTCTGTTTGTCTTCGCTGAATATTTAAAACGTCACTTCACCATAGATGTATTCTTTGATACACCTGAAACTTACGACATAATCGGTCACATGGCCAGCGTTACGAAACCCCATGACACACGCGTCATAGAGTACAGTATTTGCACTTCTTGTTATGTTGACATTACACGATTTAAGGCCGCTTTAAACACCTGAATAGACGTTTCAAAGGATGGTATCTGCGTATCTACAACATCCTCAGATTTTCGTCGAAATTAAATTCGTGAGAACTGTATAAACACACATACGCAGCCTCAGAAGAAATAAAGAGATCTTTGTTACGTCTCGATATCTCAACAGTTGAAAACGAACTTACGGAGAGATGTGTTTGCGATCTAATGGTAAATTTAAACGTTGCGAATGGCTGGTACATGGAGAGAGACGGGTTCATACCCAATGTTCCGATATAAAAGATACTTTGAAACCATGCTGGAATACTGACACACACACACACACACACACACACACACACACACACACACACACACATATATATATATATATATATATATATATATATATATATATATATATATATATATATATATATGGGAATGAACTCAGAATGGTTCCCTGAGGTTTTTTATGATACACACAGACTGTGCATGGAAAAGGAACTCTTCTATGAAAATTAAATCCACTATAGTTCGAGTAAGTAATGGTAAATGACAAATACTATAGTTTTTTCTTTTTCATGATGCTAGCCCGACGTGGGCAACGGGTCACTCGCAAAGAGGTCCCAAAAATATAGCTTCCCTCACCAGCTATCTGTATATATATATATATATATATATATATATATATATATATATATATATATATATATATATATATATATATATATATATATATAGGGTGGCGCAAAAGTCGCGCATCATAGAAGTTTTCAGTGTTGATTATAATATTTTTTTTTTCTTTTAGGTAGGGGATCGCTGCGAAATTAACACTAGACGAGAGGGTGAGCTTGGTTTTAATGCATGGAATACCAGGTACTACAAATCGATGAATATATATATATATATATATATATATATATATATATATATACAGGGTGAGTCACGACGAAATGTTATAACTTCGGGAGCTTGTAGTTGAGGTCATTTCCAGTCAAAAATTCCATATGAACATAGGTCCGATTCTTAACGGTTATGGAGCTATGGATGTTTGAATGTTTAAAAATAAGAATAAGCTGCTAAAGTTTTTATTCATGAATTTACAATAACTGTTCAAAATGACTACCCTCGGCCTCAATACACATCGCGGCTCGTCTGTGAATCGCGCGTGTAGCTCGCATTAGTTCATTACGATTGTCCTTTATGAGGGATGCAGCATTCAAAATGCGACTGAGCAATACATCTCGTGTTTCCACTCTTCTCTGGTACACCAGCTCTTTTATGCGCCCCCACATTCTTGTTGGAAGAATATACGCAATCGTGTTGCCAAAGGTACATCTTCTAACAGTGGCGGCAGTTCGTCTTGCAGAAATCGTAGATAAATGTCACCTGTAAGACTACCTTCGAAGATAAACGGACCAATCAGCGGACCGTAGAGAATACCACACCACACACTGACACTGAACTGATGTTGAAAATTATTTTCCACAATGGCATGAGGATTCATTTTTGACCACACATGTGAATTGCGAGTGTTGTTGACACTGTCGCGGGTAAATTGAGCCTCATCAGAACAAGACGTATCGATGCAATTGTCAATCGGCATTGAGCCAATTACAAAATTCCAGCCGTTGGGCACGATCCCCGAGTTGGAGGTGCTGAACGCGCTGTATGTGGTATGGATACATGCCTTCTTCGTGTAACGTTCTACATACTCTCGTTTGAGGAACTCTAAGACTTGTGGAAATCCTTCGCCTACTAACATGAGGACTCCGCTGTACCATCTGAATAATGTTTTCTTGTTCAGCCACATCTTGTTGTACCGGACGCTCAGATAAAACAGTAACGCTAGGAAATGAACCGCTCTCTCGCAATCTCAGTAAAACCTTACTAAACACTCGTCGATCCGAAATTCTTCGATCTGAAAAACGTCACTGGTATTCAGCGACAGCAGCAGTAGTATTTCATCGCAAAATCCATAAACATACACCACATCGGCATATTCGGCATTTGAAAACGTGAAAGGCATACTGAACGCACAAAACATCAACTGCACGCCGTGAAACCCAACACTCTACTGCGTAGTTAGTTTGGTTCGGTAAATAACTGTCAATTCAGTTCAAGGTCACACATGCGCATGCTTGAAATTCAAACATCCATAGCTCCATAACGGTTAGGAATCGGACCTATGTTCATAGGAGGTTTTTGACTCGGAATGACCTCAGCTATGAGCTTCCAAAGTTATGACATTTCGTCGTGACTCACCCTGTATATATAGTATACATATTAAATTATACACATTAAACCCAATGCGAAGGAGTATATTTACAAAACCCTCACAGTATATCTTAATGTCTCATGGTCGAGTGGGTAAGGTGGCAGCTCTCAAATTCGAATCTTCAGTGGCATCGGTTTGAATCTCACAGAGGTTTTTTTTTATACAGGAGGGAGGGGCCAAGGCGAATGCCCGCAAAAGCGCCCACTCCCCACTCATAGAAGAAGAAGGGAGCCAAAATTAGGGTCCGGGCTTTTCGAGATGCCTAGACACTCTGCATTTGAAAGACGGAAGGTCATAGACAGGAAGAAAGATGGATTAAAGAAAATTCTTCCAAAGGTGACAGGTTGAGTAGATGAAAGATTGTAAAAAACTGATTAACCCTTGCGTTAGAGAGTTCGACAGAAAAGGAATGAGAAAATGTAGAAAGTCTGGTGCTGAGTCTCTCCTTAAAGGAGGAGTCATGCAGTTAGAGAGTTCAAAAGAGCAATGTCCATTATAATAGCGACAGTAAAGAGAAAGTGAGACAACATTGCGGCGAATAGAGAGAGGTTGAAGACAGTCAGTAAGAGGCGAGGAATTGATGAAGCGAAAAACCTTTGATTCCACCCGGTCAAGTACAGCTGTGTGGGTTGAGCCACATGAAAAGCGTACCCCATACAGGGGCGAACAAGACCCCTGTACAAAGACAACAACTAAGTTGGGGGTGAAGAAACCGCGGAGGCAGTACAGCACACCTAAACCTCTTAGAAGCTGTTTTGGAAAGAGGGTATATGTGATCTTTCCAGGAAAGATCACGAGAAAATGAAACGCCAAGAATATTAAGAGAAGAGGAAGGATTCAGTTGTGTGTTGTTGATGTTAAGGGGATAGTTGTGTGGAAGATTATGACGAGTGGACAGATGAAGGAACTGAGGTTTGAGGCACTGAAAGCCACAAGATTTTCTCTGCCCCAATCAGAGATAGCAGAAAGATCAGAGGTCAGGTGTTCCATAGCCGTCCCACGCGAATCATGGAGCGACTGCTGTGAGGGACGCTTTGGAAAGCGGGTGAAGTGAGGAGTGTAATCATCGGCAGAGTGAATATGACAGGAAGTTCGAATTAAAAGATCATTAATAAATAAAAGGAAAAGAGTGGGTGACAGATCAGAACCCTGAGGAACACCACTGTTAATAGCTTTAGGAGAAGAACAGTGACCATCTACAACCACAGCTATTGTTCGGCCAGAAAGGAAATTGGAGATGAAGGCACAGATAGAAGGATAAAAACCGAAGGAGGGCAGTTTCGAAATTAAAGAGTTGTGCCAGATTCTATTAAAAGCTTTTGATATATCTAGCGCAATAGCAAAAGTTTCACTGAAATCCCGAAAGGAGGATGACCAAGAGTCAGAGAGATATGCAAGATCGCCAGTAGAGCGTCGTCCCTTGCGGAACCCATACTGACCATCTGAAAAAAGATTGTGAGAAGAGAGGTGTTTAAGAATCTTCCTATTAAGGATAGATTCAAAAACTTTGGAAAGACAAGAAATCAAAGCACTTGGACGATAGTTGGAGGGTTGAGCGCGGTCACCCTTCTTTGGGACATGCTGAATGAAAGCGAACTTCCATCAGGAAGGAAAAGTACCAAATGAGAGACAAAGACGAAAGAGTTTGCCTAGGCAGGGTGTCAGCACTGAAGCACAGTTCTTGAGAACAACAGGAGGAACACATCTTCAGAATACATCTTCAGAAGAGATTCTAATTTCCTCTTCCCCAGGAGAGCCTTAAGGGATATAGCAAACTCCTTGATGCTTTTGTCACGTCGTGTCTTTGAGGGCAATGTCACCTGACTCCTAAATAAAGGATCAGCTTTGGGCAAGCAGATAGTTTATAGATAAAAAATAGATAGATTAAAAATAGGTTGTGTATTCACTTTGTGTAATTTGTAATTTCTTTCGAAAATACAGAATTCAAAGTAGTGAAATTCTAAATGTTTACTCATTTTGGGTAAAATACCAAAAGATAAAAAAGATTAAAAAAATACTTAAAAACCCTGATGCCTTTTTACAAAGCATAAAATAATAAAAAATGAATTCTGAAATACCTTTTCAAGTCTTCATTCAAATTTCATATTTATCGCCTTTTGGTTTATGTGCGAAAATTTGAATACGAATTATTATCACTCGTGGCGTGGTTGTTCGCACACATGACCGAAAATCATAAGGTGCAGGTTAGATTCCCACTGCTCCCTTAAATTTTATGTTCTTTTAAATTTGTATTTGCCATTATTATATAATAAATGGCAGATATGTTAATAATATATATAAATGTGTAACATGCAAACATACAAATATGTAAGCATTCCATATACTTTACTTGTTTGTCTGATATAATTCAATAAAGATTTATGTCATGCAGGGAAAATTTTTATTATTTATGATGATAATGATAATGATATTGATAATAATAAGCTTTATTGGCACGATATAAATCCCATAACATTGTACAATATTCTTGAAAGTAATAAGTGATAAGATAAATCAAACAATAATACATTTAAAAACAAACAAACTAAAAATTATGAATTAAGGAGATAAAATAAGATACATACTGAAACAAGTAATAATAATTAAAAAACAAAAATCTACCCACTGCTAAGACTACAAAAATGATGATAATTACAATAATGCTGTTGATAGACAGGAGACAGACTCTCCAACCTTAAAAAAAGGTACAGTATCCATCAAGGTAATCAACGATACAACGAATTATACACTAACTTCAAAAACAAAAACGAAAAGGACTACGGTAATAAAGAAATAACAATGATACACGGAAAGAGACGAGAAATAATAAAAAAAATTAATAGCAGTTTCATAAAAATAAAAAGTAGGCCTACATGATGGCTAATGCAGGAGTTAAGTGGAGCTATAGATAAGCACTTTCATACCAAGAGGTCCACAGTCTAGAAGACATAAACCAGGACTACTGAATAGCTTGGACAATTGGATTGGCCGAGTTTATAATTCTTCGCATTGGACTGTATTAGGTACGTCCTGTTCAGTGTTGGGCACTAAAGCGTTAATCCGATAACAGTTAATTAACGAAGTTAACTTTTTTAACGGACTATTAACGGAAGTTAATTTCCATTTATCGTTATCGGACCAGTTAACTTCCGATAACTCGATATTTAGTCTGTTAAAGTCCGTTAACACGTTAACTGCGAGGAGTCATTCACGGAAGATCACCGCTCCGCGAATGAATTCAAACCGCCATAACTTCAGTCTGCCAATTCCGTCCTCTGCCGCAGTGGAATGGCTCTTCTCTCTCGGCAAGGACATCCTGAGGCCCAAGAGGTCAAGACTGGCAGTTGGGCCTAACTTTGAGAAGTTGGTCTTTCTGAAGGGCAACCAGCACATTGTGTCATAGTCTTTAATAAATGTGCCTAAAATTTAATTTTACCTTTCAGTTCCCGCCATAATAATTCTCTGGTAAATTAAAATTTAGTTAATGGTTAGTGGTTACAAGGGTTTCAAAACATGTAATCAGTACATTTTTTATTAAAAAAAAAAAGTTATTAAGCAAAAAGTTGCAAAACTTGATAAAAATACAGTTAAATACCTATTTATTGTTGGATTTTGCATAAATAAACATTTTCTATGGGTTTTAAAATTTTTTCCTTGATTTTTTTAAATGTTAATAAAGAAATAGTTATCGTTAACGGATTATCGTTAACTTCCGTTAACTTTGTAGTAAAATTATCGGATTATCGTTATCGGAGTCAAAAATGGGGGTTAACGGATTATCGTTATCGAAGTTAACTTTTTGGTTAACGGTGCCCACCACTGGTCCTGTTACATCAGGGAGGCTCAGAACGTTGCGGTTAGCGAAAAATTGAGAGGCTGAGCATCTTGGAGGTAACTTATTTAGCAGTCTATTGGATCTATTGTAAAGCAAATTGAGGGTTCTGCAGGAGCCTTTTTTATAATTAACCCAAAGTTTCTGCCCATAAATATTAGTGAAGGAAGTATAAAAAAAGGAGTGTTTTTGGCTTCGCTTGCACAGAATTTGAAGTTCTTTATAATCATGTTTGCCTTAGCACAGTAACTTCGATATTGTTTCCTTATTTCTGAGTCGTCACTCAAGGAGCTGGTAATAGTTTGACCCAGATACTTAAATTATTATACCTGCTCTATTAGTTCGTCTCTCAATTTGAAAATAATATCAGCTCTTTGGTGTGAGTTTTTGGGTTAGAGCTGCATAACCTTAGTTTTAATAATTAAAATTAATGTCATGGTTCTGTGAATATGATTCACAAATTTTTATTCACCGAAGGGATTATTAACACCATATTACTGGCATATGTCAAGTTACTTATCCTCATGTCATCTATACAGCATCCCACTCTTGCTTCATTAAGAGAATCAATTAATCCATCTATATATATATATATATATATATATATATATATATTAAACAGCAGAGGAGAGAGTAAGGAACCTTGTGTAACTCCGTATGAGGAACCAAAACATTCGGAGCGTGCATACATTGCCCCATCTAACAATAGAAGTTTGGTGTGTGTGTCTGTGTATGTGTGTGTGTGTGTGTGTGTGTGTGTACACACCAAAATTTCAATAAATTAAAAATATATGGTGGAACATTCCTGTCTTTTAATTTTTTAAATAGAATATTGTGATTTACTCTATGATATGCTTTGCTTATATCCAAAAACCAACTATAAATAGTTGAATTACTAAGAGTATATCTAAATACAACCTTTTTCAAAACATAAATACACAGGTCAGTTGAATAGGACATTTTAAAACCAAACTGGTTAGGAGACACCCATAAATAATCATTTAGTCGGTGTAACAAAAGTTTCTCAAGTAGTTTTGAGAAGCAGGAGGCAACAACAATAGGCCTGTAGTTATTGCTGGATAGAATGTCCCCATATTTATTTTTGACAAAGGGTGTGATATAAACCCTCATAAACTCTGCAGGAATATAACTGTGAGCAAGCATTGCTGAGAACAGTAATGAGATATGAAGACTGATCCCTGGTGAGGCGCCTGTCTTTAGCTCTTTAATCAGACACTTAATTTCAGACAATGAAGTCCCCGCATTTTCACTGTCCCCACCTAATGTTGTTCCATTGCAGCCTGCATTAAGATTAACTCTTCCCACTCCGTTAAGGATCTCTGAGTACTTCGTTGTCCATAACTTAGCTATTTCTACTTTCACAGTAGTAAAAAAAACTATATAGGAAAATGGTTGATTGATGTCCCTGTGCCATCCGTTGGAAATTTCCAGCAAATATTGGTGCTCAATTGGCGGCAAAATCCCTACGTCTTTTCGCTAAAATGTTGTGTTTGTGGAGGTCTTCAAAAGACCTTGTTAAGTAGTGTTTTTTGGGTTAAAGTTTAATTTATATGCCTTCAGTATTTAGCGCTGCCGAATGGTAAAAAAGGAAATTACCATACCTTATTATTTCGTTGGCCCTCGCTTCTGGTTGTAGGGCGCGCGGCTGTCTATCGCGCCTCCCTTTCGATGTAGGCGATGGGGTTGCGGAAGGAGTTTAATCAGTTTAATTCATACAGGCAATTTACTATACTTAAATACCTGGAGGAATAGGCCTATCCTTGTGTATTATTAGTTTTATATTATTAGGTATTCACTCAAAATTTATAGGAAAATTAAGCGCATCGCTGGTAACTAAGCAGCCCTGAGATGAGCTAATATAAATGCCTTTGTCTTAAATTTTCGCTTACTTTACAGTCCCCAGACGTCTAATTTTTGTGTTTTCATTAAGTCGTCTTTTGAAGTAATTTTCATGAGTTAGCGATGGAAAATTTTAATACGAAATAATACGTTTTTCTTCTTGTTATGCAGGCCCAATGCCTATATATTGGGTTCTATGTATGGCAATTATTTCCATTCCCAATAGGCTTTGTCGCCAATCCCGAGGCAATTTTGTAGTTATTTAATTCAATAAATTAATAATTTGCATTTAATTAAGAAATAAAGGTATCATATACAATACCATATTGTAGGCGTGTATAGTTTTTCCATAGTAATTTATATTACTAACTTCTTCAATTACAGTTACGTTTTATCATATCTATAAGTATTGGTTTATAAACTTGATCACTGTAATGTTTGAAGTTAGTAGTATGGATTAGAAATAATAGATTGCAAGTGTTGTGTCCACTTGCAAGGTCATGACCGGAGGTGACCGGCGTTCATCCCCTTTGCATCATTGTAATATTATAAAGACGGAGAATTGTAATAGTGTAAGACAAATGCTGTTTCCTTCGACGAGTTTCATAAACGCAGGTGAAAAGTAATTGCAGTTCTCCAGTTACTGAATTCAGTTTGAATATAATTTTAACTCAGGCGTTCTAGTAAACGCTTGTCATTAATGATCACTGTTCCGTGTGAAATCTCTTAGAATGCCTAATCAGTACATATAAACTAATGCATCCGTGCCTTTTAAAAGGAAAAAGAGTCAAACCATTTTGCTTCAAATCCACACTATTTATTTACTTAAGTGAATGTTGATTATAACTTAAATTAATAACAGAACAAACAACTGCAATAAAAAAATTCTTAAATATTTAATCCACAGTTACTTGGATTGTTAGATAAATTTTCAAAGTAGATGAATCATTAATAATTATTTACCACAAACAAAAGATCACAATTATTTCTCATTTCAACAATAAAACGTAACATTTTACTTCAAGAAATAATTCTTCGTCAGACGCAAATATTAAGGTTAAAACAAAACTATTTTAATACCGAAACAAATTTCAGCTAAAATACGAAGTCGAAGATTGTGTGAAAAAAACCTGTAAAGATATTTAAGCAAAATAACAATAATGAACAATTAGTTGAAAATTATTTAACCAGATCCGCTGAAAATGAACTGTACAAAATTTTTATACCTCAAAAAATTTGGGTGGACTAAAGCCAATTTTCTTATTAAAAAGGAGATATTTTTTTAGTTTACAAATCACTTGTCTTGCATTTCGATAGTTCTGGCAAACAGGAGACAATCAGGATGAAAATTCTACAATATTTTTATGAGCTAACAAATGCTTCTAACTTGGGATTTAAAGGACTCGACCGAATTACTCTGAACTACGTTTGCTGGTAATCCATTCCGCAAATTAATTATACGACTGAAGAGAAATTGGTTGCATTTACTGTATTAGAATTAAAATGTTTACCCACAAATATGAAACCATTACTGCGAGTTCGATCTGCATTTGTGAAGGCGAAATATTTTTTGGCGTCGATGTTATCAAAACCTTTAATAATTTTAAACACCTGGATGAAAAGGTTTTTTGAAAACTCCTATTTACCAACAGATTTTTTATGACATTTATGACTTTTATGGACATTTTCAGCGCTTTTTGGCCGTTTCAAGTCGAATAATTTGGCTTACATTTCATTAGACTTTGCCTAAAAATTTTAATGCTATTAGAAATTTTCTTGTTTCCAGAAAATTCTCTTCTTACTCCCTGAATTTTAAAAATATGTACATGAAACCTTATGCGTCCCTTCTTGGGACTTTTTATGCTAGAGGCCTATAAAGACACATTTTTCGATTCCTGATTACGATTTTAAATATGTTTTCAACTTCAAATTTTGAAAAACATGTGGCCCTGCCCTGTTTATACCCACTCTGATTTTCCTCCTCATGATTTTTTTTTTCTAAATGCAATGCTGGAAGTTTGAAAACGGATCAGGGCCCCAGCCTTCTTTAGTTAGCTTCATAAGGCTAACTAACGAAAATATGACGACCTAACCTAACCATTCGTCAAGGGCGTACAGTTGACCTAACGATTGGTTAGGTTAGGTCGTGATATTTTCGTTAGTTAGCCTTATAAGGCTAACTAAAGAATGCTGGGGGGCCTGATCTTCAGGTGATCTGTTATTTTTGTATGGGTGTCTGAAAAATCTGGTATTTTCATGCTCCGATTATAAGAAAACTGGACATGAAATTTTAATCGTTCAGTAAAAAATTTATCCATAAAATTATAAAATGTTGCTGATAATTAAACAGTTTGGTACTTGTAGGTTATCTCCCCCCCCACCAATTTTGACAGAATATTTTCGTTAAAACTAACGAAAATATCACGTCTTAACTTAACCAATTATCAAGGGCGTACAGTTGATCTATTATTAATTATAACATTGTTTGTTTCTGGAATAGTATTTACTATTTACTAATAGATCAACTGTACGCCCTTGATAATTGGTTAGGTTAAGTCGTGATATTTTCGTTAGTTTTAATGAAAATATTCTGTCAAAATTGGTGGGGGGGGAGATAACCTACAAGTACCAACAGTTTTTAAACACGTTTCAATAAAACTGTACGATTAGTTTACTGGCAATAAATTTAAAAATATTCAACCGTTATATAATTTTTATTTAGAATCGATTGCGCTCAAATTTAGTAGAAAGAATATATGTTCTAGAGTTAAAACCAGGGGCAGATTAACTGTACTTGGGGCCTGAGGCTAATTTTATTTTGGGGGCCCTTTCTATAGATTTTTATTAACAATACATGTACATGTACAGTACATAGTACATTTACACGAATTGTATGTACGGTGCTTAGGCTAATTGAGAAACAAACTTAAAAGAACCCTAACACAGTGTATTTTGCCGTTTGCCAAAACAAAACAGTATTAAACAAACTTTACTTTAGGGCCTATAAAACATAAAATAAAACAGGGAATTTGTCAGTTTGTGTACTCTGTCATATTTAATCAAAGAAGTTTGTGAAATCTCGAATTATATCATCGAAACTCAGTTGATTGGGGGCCCCCCTCAAGCATGGGAGCCTGAGGCTTCAACCTCAATTGCCTCAATGATAATCCGCCACTGATTAAAACTACACTAAAACTATACAAATTATTCTCGCCAGCGTCAAAAATTAAAAGAGAGGAGCAGTATCTAACTTTAAATTATTTACCTCTGTTCAGTTCTTTCTATTTTTGCGCCTGATAAGCAAATTCTTTTTCGTTTTACTTAATTCCTGAAACAAAATTCGCTGTTCACATTCCTAACAATGGATGAGCCTATTATAATAATTTTATTTTCATTTTCTATGGTTTCTAAAAGACTAAATCGGTTCTAACATTCCCTCTCAAAATATTAGTGGTGCACCGATTAATCGGTATCGGCACCTGGCATGCCGATTAATCGGCCATGCCAGGTATTTTCCTAATATTGGCATGCCAGGTGCCGATACCGATTAATCAGTGCACCACTACAAAATATATTGTTTTTCTAAGCTAGCGTCGTTTTTAACCAAAGTGAAATTATTTTTCGTATCAATTACGACATTTCTTCTCGATCAAATACTGTATCCCCATTAACCCATTAAGTGGAAACCATAGAAGTACTTGTTGGAAATTATTGCCATTTAATATTTTATTTACACTAACTAAATTAAGGTGTATATCTGACTGTTGGATGTCAGATCGTCCAACATTATATCCCTTATGAAAGTCGCGTGCGGAACGTGACCTGTTCACACGCGACATTAGTTATTACATTTGTGACTTTATTTGGTGAATGAGTGAAAGAAAGATGAACTTTTTATTATTATTATTTTATTATTATTATTATTATTATTATTATTTAGGGTTCTACAGTATAGAGAGAGTGTTTGTGGGATTTTATGCAGGCAACAGTGAACAGGTGGGCAGAATTAACAGCGGGTCCCAGACGACGGAGGGACATGGTATGCGGAAGGCTGGGATAATTACGTCCGGCCAAAGCGGGGCACGGTAGCAGCTTTTGCGGTTTGGGTCTGCTTTCGCCGGTTCGGACATGTTTTGTTATTTTCAAATAATGTATTGGTTTTCTTAAGACATTTTCCCGATAACCAATCGGGATCACGCTTTGAAAATAACTACATTTTGAGCGTACGAGGGGCGGTATTTGGCTATACCAAGTTGTTTGTGGATATGGGCAGGGTTGAACTATTCATTCGTGGAGCAATCGCAAAATCGCCAATGTGGCGGGTTCGCCCCTCGTCCTCGCGACGCCTCATTATTATTATTATTATTATATATGGTGAACCCAAAGTCTGGCCCCCATACGAAATACTTAATTTAGGAAAAACTGCAATCCGTGAAGTCGTTTTCATATCGATTTTCTTATGTTAGCTATTTCGAACATTACACATCATTCCAGCGAAGCTATTGGCCCACTCCTTTGGAATAAATGTTCACATTTATTTTTTCAGTGGTGTGTCGCAGTAACTTTGCTGTACATGTCCCCAACTGGTTGCATAACACTGGAGAACTGAAAGTGAACATTCGAAAAGCAGTATGCAATTTCCGTAGCAATTTATATGAGAGAACTGACATACAGTCGACATACATGAGGTCGATTTCACGACCTCATGTTTGAATACTTATTGATTTGCGCAATATTCAACGTGGACCTAAACTTTTGGTTCAGCGCAGATTCCAAAATGCTGAATTTAGATGAACTTTAGTTTCGGAATATTTTAACGAAATGTTTGAGAAATAGATATCTTTTGACCTTTTCCATGAATATTAAAAATATGGAAATCAGAATAATCTTTGTTTTCGACTACCAAAATTCTATTTTGTTATTAAATATTTTTCACAGAAAGAGACGTTAAAAAACAGTAAACTTAAAATATAAAAGTTATGATAATTTTTAAATTTTATTTTGTCTGAATTCGTTATTTATTTATTACTATTTACATAGACGTTAAGAATATAATTCTTTCCAGAATATAAATGAGTACTATTTTTTTTAAACTGTGACTTTTCTTTATAAATCATTACATTTCACTTTGGGCTCTATTGGAGTGAATGTTGTTGTTTGATGGTGTTGTTTAACCTCCTTCGCAATATCTAAGGTCATATGAGGGAGGGGACCTACAGCTTTACGTGGGATCCGAACTACGCGTTGGTACATAATCTGGAGGCAGAGGACGGTCACCCATCCACCTATAACCTAGCCCTAATGTACCTGTAACTTCATTTTACCGATCGACGCGAAGCTGTGTATGAGTAAAGGCCTCATGCGGTAATGCGTGACAATGTAAAACTTGTTCATAAGTGCTCAAACTTAAAAAGCATTTTAACAGGTGTAAATCATTATTTTTACAGTAGAGGGTAACTTTATATATAAAAAAAGTGGGATAATCTCCAGGAGCGCTCCATTTTTCAATATTAAACATACACTCATAAAACATATATCATTTGAAAGCTCACATTTTTCTGAGTCTAAAAATGTAGTAATCCAAAAGTATCAATGGCAAATGCAAGATTATAGAAAAAATTACAAGTTACATTTTTATAGTGAATATTTCCTGTTTTGGCTATAATGTACATACTTTTTTCATAAAATATTTTTCTTGATTGGGCTATTTTTTCGCTACTCTGCGACTTAATTAGTTGGTTGGATTCTGTTCTGTCTATTTTTTTTTTCTAATTGGATTCAGTTTGGTCGTGTTTATGATAAGAATTATGACGTGCTGTTCGTGTGGTTTCTGACTTTGAGAACTTGATTCGTCATGTGCCCTAGATGAAGAGAAAGCATTGGATGTTTTTATCTTTTCAATATTAAACATACACTCATAAAACATATACCATTTGAAAGCTCACATTTTTCTGAGTCTAAAAATGTAGTAATCCAAACGTATCAATAGCAAATAAAAAGTAACTAGGTTTAATTGTTTGACGCGTGACGTAATTAATTACATTATAAAGGTTGGCTAAGTTATAAATCTTCAGTCTGTATTGTAAGATGGTATTTTTGGTAATTGTTACGCTACCTAACCTAACATGAATATGTTATTACATTATCATTTGTATAATTTAGGTCTCGGGGGTACGGGGGCGGAGCCACCGTAAAGATCACGCACCACAAATTGAGCGGTATAGGGTTTTATATTTAAACCTAGTTACTTTTTATTTGCTATTGATACTTTTGGATTACTACATTTTTTGGCTCAGAAAAATGTGGGCTTTCAAATGGTATATGTTTTATGAGTGTATGTTTAATATTGAAAAATGGAGCGCTCCTAGAGATTTACCAAAACGTGTTATTTTATTTACAGCACCTCTTAAACTACAGTTACTCAGTGATAAATAAAAGTATATTTCCTTTTTGTTTTGAAATTACATTAAATGATGTAATGACATTTTCTCTTTTATTGTAAATTAAATAGTTAAGTTAGAGTCGATTTAAAAATACGATAAATCAGAAACAAAATGCCTGGTGGTAATTACACAGACGATTGCTACAGAGTAACAACAGCATCAGTAAGTTTTATAATTTTATTTTAAATTATTTCGTAGGTCTTTCGAGTTTGGTGCAGAGGAGGAAAGTTCACGTGTGTAGTAAGGTCGGCTGAAAATTAAAATAATGATTGGGGTTGTTTAACCTCCTTCGCAACATCTAAGGTCATATGACGGAGAGGACCTACAGCTTTACGTGGGATCCGAACCACGGGTCGCTACATAATCTGGACATGGAGGACGGTCTCCCATCCAACTACTACCCAGACCCAATGTCGCTTAACTTCGCTGATCAACGGGAAGTGGTGTTATGACATTGGCTACGACGTAGCCCGTATAAGGTCGGACTGCGTAAAACTGATTTAGGATAAAGCTGCCCCACAAAATTAAACATTATAAGTTTGAAAAATTTGACGTTTCAATAAAAAAAATGGAGCAAGTGTAGTTTACGTCCCCCTGACGCAAAAGGGGACACAAACTACACTTGGTCAAAGTTGGGGAACGTAAACTACACTAGGATCTTTAGGAGACATTTTTTAAATGAATCCATCAAATAAAACGTTAAAACTAACGAAAATATTACGACTTAACCTAACCAATCGTCAATATATATATATATATATTATATATTATATATTATATATATATAATATATATATATATTAATTGACGATTGGTTAGGTTAAGTCGTAATATTTTCGTTAGTTTTAACGTTTTATTGGATTAAGTATACGCGGACAAAGTTGGGGAACGCAAACTACACTATGATAATGTAGGGGAACGTAAACTACACTAGGATAATGCAGGGGAACGTAAACTACACTAGGCACCACAGGAGGGACGTAAACTACACTTGCTCCAAAAAAAATGTATATTTTTTTAATTAAAGCATTTGTTTAGGTTTTAACTTAACAAAATACAGTGTTCAAAATTATGAGTTCCACGGCAACTCAGCCGTCGGAATGGAAAAGAGGAGGGAAAGAAGAGGAAGTAAAGTTGTTGGAGAGGTTCTTAACTAAATGACAGAAAACGCAAGAATTAGCATTGGATGGGTTTTTACATTTTTGTCGGATGAATAAATTTTGCTATCCTGTTATCTCCCCACCAAATTTGCTATAGCAATGTTATATGCTATAGCGCATATAACAGGATATAATTATCAAGTAAAAATTGCTTAAAATTAATCGAAACTTACGGGAAAAATATTGAATGCCCGGTTAGGTTAATTGAATGCCCGATTAGGTCAACTGTACGCCCTTGACCATTCGTTAGGTTAAGTCGGGATATTTTCGTTAAACTAACCAAAATATCACGACTTACCCTAGCCAGTCGTCATGGGCGTACAGCTGACCTAACCGGGCATTCACTTAGCCCAACCAGGCATTCAGTAATTTTCCCGTAGGTTTTGATTAATTTTAAGCAACTTTTACCTAATAATTATATCCTGTTATATGCGCTATAGCAAATTTGGTGGGGAAATAGCAGGATAGTACGGGAATTTTTGAAGAGTTGAAGAACAGATTTCGCACGATTCCGGACAGAAATATAAGCTGAATCAGAGTCAGGAGTTGAATGGCGACGGTACCTTCTGAAGGCCTCCTCTCTGTTTCGAATAGAATTAAAACAAGTAAAGTTAAACCAAGGATTTTTTTGCATTAGTAGTAGGTATAGAATATGGAATGTATGCCTCCATGCCCGAGAGAATCACCTCCGTGATGCGCTCAACACACTCGGAAGGGCCCCGGCCACTGAAGCAGTAATTATTTCATGGGAAAGCAGATAAGTACTGCCCAAGGGCCTCCCAATTAGCAGCGCTAATCCTCTTGGGAGGATCCAAAGGCCGAATTGGAGCGACAGGACAGGAAACAGATATGAGATTGTGGTCGGAGGAGCCCAACGGAGAAAAAAGGGGTCAATCCCAGAATAGGCACCTGATGTACCTCAATCCCAGATGAAGCACCTGCGTTCAACCTCAATCCCAGAATAGGCACCTTGCAAGGAATTAAATAAAAAAAACCTGATGATTACAAAATTTATTGTTTATACAAAGTTTATTACAAATGTAATAAAGGCAAAGTTATAAAAGGTTTAAAGTGGTTTAATGAATAAAGAAAAATTTTAGATATTATAAATTCCTGCAATATGAGCCCGAATGTTTCTGAATCCATCTGAAGCAAATCTATCTTGCCACATAAATTGGTATAGATATAGGTTAGGTTAGGTTAGAGTTGATTTTTTCAAATATTGATAAAAACAATGAAATTATATCTCTAAAAACTGTTTATATTTTTTTCTCCTCAATCCCAGATTAAGCACCTGTGTTTTGCCTCAATCCCAGATTAAGCACCTAAAAATGATTTCAGGTGCCTATTCTGGGATTGATCCGAAAAAAGTATGACAGAGTCAGAAGAAGGATGAGAGGTGAGGAATAAATCCAGAATGTTGGGCCTGTCTCTAAACCGATCGGGGATACGAATAGGGTGCTGTACAATCTGCTCTAGGTCATTCAAGATAGAAAAGTTGTAAGCTAGTTCACCAGGAATGTTTGTGAAATGAGAGGAAAGCCAAAGGTGGTGGTGAACATTGAACTCTCCATAAATGGAGATTTCAGCAAAAGGAGAGTGGGAATCATGAAGTCTGATTTTGTTCATTTAATCCTTAAATTACAATAAATAATTTTTTTTTTCAAGTACTATCCGTATTCCTGGATCGAAAAGTTACCGAATGGAGAGATGATTCTTCGTGGTTTGATAGCTGAAATCTTGGACACCTTAACACGCAAATATGACAAATGGTATGTTCAGTATTACATATAAAAAGGTAGGCAGAGGATCAAAGATACAGAGAACCGCAACTATTTCGTTTCTAAAGAAGCGGATAATACTAACTGTTTTCAACTCGGGAAGGGGCATTTTCAGCAAAAAATACGAGATTGGTTTTATTTTGTCACAAAGTAAATAATTTCAATGGTGAAATAATTTCAAAGTAAATAATTTAGTAATTAACAAAGTAAATAATTTCAATAATTTATTAAAATTTCAATAATTTCAAGGTTTCCTTCACAACTTTATTATTAACCTCTGATCAGCAAAGGTCAGTAGCTTCTGTTTCTTTGTTTCCAGCCATTCCAACTGTTTCTAAGTCATTCAGCAAACTGCAGAGGTTCATGGTTCTGTTTGAAGAACTAACACAATCTATATGACATTGTCCGATCATGCCTGAATCTCAAATTCAGACGAAAATGGAGAATGGCAAAATAAACTACAATCAACCTTTTACTGAAGATACTCGTTTGCCGAGTTAGAATGCATTTGATAATATAGTAAAATTCAGAATTAATATAATCAATTAATACAGAATCATTAGAATATTCCTATTCATACTCTTGGTTGGTACAACCAAGGCTAATCTTGGAGAATGAATCCTTCACAATTTATATAACCACTTTCAATACGAGGAATGAGTTATAATAAGTGTGCCTTACGTTTTCTTTCGTTTAGGGAAGACTGAATCAATTCACTCTTATTTTTATGTGAGCCACACTCTGCGAATTTCGTTGAGGACATTTTCCTTGTTACAATTTAGGGATGACTAGCCTATTTTGATTTCATTTCGACACCAGCAAAGATCTTAAATCTCGAGATATCTCCTACCAAGCCTTCGAAATACACTGACTCGTCAATGGCTATATAGTCAGGGGGCTTAATCATATAATTGTTCAAATCATTCCAAAAGTGCCATTTTTGGACCACAGGTAGCTATGACCATACTAATTTGAATGTTTGCGGGAGCCAAGCTGGGCTCCCATTGTGGCGGCCATATTGGCCAAATCAAAATGGCCGCTGTCCAAAATGACATCCACTTGAGTACCAATACTAGTACAGGTTACATAGTTAACTTGATAAAAAATAAGAGTCAGCATCAACATCTTTTGCTATTAAACTTTAGTATATACGCAAGTACAATCTTCTTTATTCCTTTTACTCACAGTACTGCATCTCATGATAATGTCTATCCAATAGATGGCTGTTCACTGATTAATAGTCGTCATTGTTCAGGCAGCCACCCTCACACTTGCAGAGTGTCGTACATCGAATTCCAGCACTACTGCATTTGCAATTCCCTCTGCAGGCTTTAGTGCATCCGCAATGAAGGAGAAGAGCACATGCCTTACTGGCATCAGCGAGAGTTGTAAAGCTCCCAACTGCATCACAAACTTATCCTCACCCAGTGTGTCAGGAAACTCCCACTGTAACTGTTTGCATATGGCAAAGAGAGGCTGATCAGCCCCAAGGACAGGGGTTTGACCAGGGTTTATGAACTCAGTCGTAGTTTTCACAATCTCCATCGTGTGCTTCATCATTGATGCAGAAGCTGCCTTATCAGGAAATAAGGGGAGTATACCAGTCTCTGCCTTTGGCTTTATTGATGCATCATCCATGAGCTGAGAGTTGAAGCCTGACCACGTAACCACATCACGTTTTTCAAGCTCACCCTTTTCCAGCACTCTTCCAACATGTGCTATCCATACATCATCTTTTACTTTGGCACCGTTGACCAGGCTGTGGTTCGGCCGAACTTGACCTTCGTTGATTCTGGGCACAAGAATGTCACGGGTGTTGAGTTCGATGGGAGGAACAATTACATAACTATCCGGCAACTTGGGTTTTGATGTATCAGATGGATCAAGTGTGATTGCTGGTCGACGAATTCCCAAGTTCTCTTTGGATAGGTGATTGGTCACAGTAATGCATGTTCCATGAAAATCACCGTGACAAATTTCCGGTTTTGTTGCTATCCAGATTGTCTACATCATGTGTAGTGAAAACTGAAAGTCTTGTATTTGTGGGTAGAACAATACCGTCTTCAGTGTGTCTCTTGCAAACAGCAAGAGCTACCTGTGTTTTGACTTCCATCACACGGTCATATGAGACAGAGAGCCCAAGGTGATGGGCATTCTCTATCTGGTGCTTGAATCTGGCATCTCCATGCAGTTTAATACCATGGTAAAGTGGGAATTGCGTTTCACGATCCCTATTGTGACGGATTTGGGTGCTGTCTGATGAAGATGCATATTTTACTGTGTCGAATATCAGCAGTTGGCACAGTGTGCACGCAATCTTCGCCTTGTGCCCAGTTCAGCATCACTGTTGGATTGCTCTCTACTATGTTTATCGATATTACCTTTAGGACCCTGGAGGACAACATTGATGAAACCTAACAGTGTTTCTTCTATGGGGGACGTCAGGCATTGTGGAGAGAATGAACCATTAAATGGCTCTTGTTTCTGAAGGATTCGCTTTCGTAGTGCCATAGCAGCACGTATCAATAACACAGCTTCATCTTGATTGATTTGTGAGGAATGATAGCTTTGTTCTAGCACAGCACCCACTTTTGCCTTGTGGCTAATGAATACATCTCTCCCCTGTGCATAGGAAGCCCACTCAGGAAGATGCTCAAGCAGATGGTCTTTCAATCTTGTTGCATGAGGTTCTCTACCAGAACAGGGATGTCCTAGATCTGACATCATTATCTTGTACATTTCCCGTAAGTCAGACAACTTGTGGACCTCAGACTGAGAGTCATCCACAAATGCCACTAACTGTGCTATGACCATGGGATCAAATGGGGGAGGCTTGGGTTCACTTGAAGATCGACGTTCAACTGCACGAGCTCCATCACGAAGCCGCCAATAGCATTGTACATGATAACATGCATCCATTGCATGTGCATCAGAACCTGCAGTCAAGCGCCCATATAAATGCCAGTTGTTAGTTGTTTTTGCCCAATTCTTCAGATTTTGATCAATGTTGTCACTTAAGGCTCTATGAAGATCATGCTGATCCTCACCCAGACATATGATACAGAATAATGTTTCTGGAGGTGATCCGTAACTTGATCTGAGTTTCTTCGGACTTATCCCAGCTGCACATTCATCTTGCGTGGCCACTTTTCCTCGTGCCCGCTTTACCCTGTAACTGTTGCATGCACTCCTACAACTTTTATGATACACTGCAGCATGTGATTGGAGGGTTGCTGCAATTCCTGAGCCATCATCGAGCTCACTAACCTTGATACCAGATGGAACAGCATTGAGCTGCACAAAATCATTCAGATCTCTTTCAAGAGATGAATATCCCTGTTCTTTTGGCTGTTGTAATGCCTCGTCTTTGCTGGACTAACATAGGCAACACAGTGTCCAATTAATTCCAGTTATGTTAGTAGACATGTTGAGGTATTAATGTTCTACTACACACTGCTAACTACACACTAACGAGATCTTCATATCTGCAGGCCTGAAGAGATTAGAATGTGAAGAAGACCACCACCGCATAGACTTGCTTCAGAGGAATAACAGGTATGCCAACACCTGCAAAAATAATAAAAAATAGATTAATAGTGGACAAAATGTCAGTAGAAATCCAATGTAAAAGTTAATATAGCTGTTACAACCACAAATCTAAGTGCAATAATTATGTATCATGATTCAATTGACATAAAATGTACATTTCTTATAAAATAATATCAAATGTGGATATATACGACCTGACGTATATCTTGAATTAAAAAACAAATATCAGAACTGGATTCTCTATACTCAAAAACATACAAAAAGTGTCATTATTTACTGTTCTACTATGATTGGTTGTTACTTTATCGCCCAATGTCAGACCAGATGGCGGCCATCTTGGATTCTTCCATAATGGCCGCCAAAGGGAGAGCCCATGTTGGCTCCCGCAAAAAAATGAATGCTTATGGTCATATCTACCCCTGGTAAAAAAATGGTACTTTTGGAACAAAGGGAACAATCGGGGTGATTTTTTGGATTAAGCCCCCTGACTAATAGACATACAGGCTGGTTTCCTGCTGCCTTTGATTTTTTCCAAAGAAATTTTACATTTCGAATAAATACATTGACCCCTTTTGTAACTAGCATGAATTTTATATCAAATTATTCTGAAATCTTCAAGGGTTATATTGATTTAACATTTTTTTTGCTTAAATTTGACTGCGTTAATCTAATTCGATTGATCGTATGATATTTGTTCGGCCTATGACGTCATATTCTGCCAGACGTAAGCTACCCTTTATTAATATTTCTAAATATTTCATCTTATGATTTTCCTACTTTAAATAATACCAACTTATTAGAAAGATGTGATTTAACATTTTTACAATCCGATAATATTGGAATTTTCCTTTGAATGAGCATTACAAACACTTCTAATTCCTTCGGTTATCTTTCACTTTTGTTTTGAGCAAATGGGAAAATTGGAACGGAATTTCGCCATGGTTAAAAATGCTATATAATTTAACTAATTTATTCTCATTCAATCTACTGCTTATGTAGCATGTGTTTTTTGTAAATGTTAGTTGAAATTAGTGATGTAGCGGATGTCATTTTTTTCACATCCGCGGATGCGGATGAGGATGTTTGATTTCAACATCCGCGGATGCGGATGCGGATGCGGATGTCTACATTTTCGTTATTTTTTAGGATATATTCGAGATTTGTTGTGTTTAACGTATATAATAAGTTATTATATAGAGAGAGCTATAGCTATAATGTAGTATAATTGATTAATCGTACAATAATTGCTGTACTTTTCTCTGAACATATAAAATAATATCAAGCATCTAACTAATATAGAAATCAATTAGTGAATTCGTCTGCAAATAAATTCGTTATATTTTGTTGAGTTTCAGCCACAATTAGAAACCATAATTGTGTTACCAGGATGCGGGACGTGAACCCAACTCAAATGCACCCCCACCGACCTCTTTCCCCAACCTCCACCCTTATAGAAAGAGATCTTTAATTAGCTTGATAACTATTTATATTAAGTTTAAAGTTTTATTAGGCATATTTATAAATGAGTAATTAAAATAAAGTAGACTAAGATGTTCATCGTTTAATGTTCAAACTTAATTATAGGAAGGTTATGCTTAAGGAACATTAATTTTTCTGCCTTTTCTGCTGCCAGTCTGTTTCTCTTTTCATCATATATTAATCCAGCACTGCTAAATAATCTCTCGCTTGGTACGTTTGTTGGAGGACAGGCTAAATGTTTCCTCGCAAGTTTACTCAAGTATGGATAGATATTCTGCGTATTTTTCCACCAACTAATAGGATTGTCACATGCAGCCAGGCGTTTTTCTTGGTGATAGCTCTCGATCATTTTTACTACATCTTTTGACATCGCGTAGGTCTCGTCATTGCTGCTTGACTCAAGAAACTGAGAGACAGATTCTGTGATAGATTTGCTTGTTGAAGGTGTTGGTTCTGTCACTGAAACTTTTATTCTTTTGGTGGGTGGCGAAGCGACAGATTCAAGAGATTGAAGCTCTTCAACTGCTTTGCCAAGTGATGATTTAACTCGTTCTAATGTACTAGGTGAAAATAACTTAGCTTTGTAACATGGATCTAAGTAGGTTGCAAGAGAGTAACTTCATACAAGAACAGCCTCTCGTCTTGTCGCTTGCATCACTTTTGCGCACAATGAACTAGTTCTATTAATATAGTAGAATTTGATAATTTCCGCTTATTAATGACATTTTATCTCAACGGTCCACATCCGCACGACATCCGCAGTCCAAAGTGCGGATGCTGGTGCGGATGCGGATGCGAGAAAATGTGCGGATATTCCGCGGATGCGGATGCGGATGCGGATGTGACCTACATCACTAGTTGAAATTATACAGAAGTTCTCTACCTTATGACTAAAAGTACATAGGTATTTAGTACAATAATCTCTAAAGAAAGAAAAAGAAATTTTATGTTTTAGCGCGGGCTAAAATGATTATATGTATTAATTAATTATTCGTAACCTCATTTCATTCCTATACATCACAGTGTATATTATATATATATATGAAGGTTGAAAGGTGTATATAAATATATATATAATATATACACTCTGTGACAAAAGTTTTGTCGCTCCAAAAAAATAAAAAATAAAGCTTCTGTTTCATTACCGTTTTTACAATTTATTCAGTTCCGATGGCAACTGTCAAATATTCGCAAGTAATCTTTGTTTTTCTCTAATTCATTTTCTTTTGCGATAAGATGGCGAGTCTGTCATTTAAGGTTGGTACTATTACTTTATACGTATGATGTATAAAGCAAGAGTGCCAACCTTAAATCTAGAATTCATTGATGTAAAGTGAAGCTGTAATAATTTATAAATATCTATAATCTAATGTAGAAAATTAGAACAAATTTAATTATTATAAAACACAAATATTTATGGAGATATTATGAATTTGTAGAAACAGAATAATTTAAACAACTTTGATGAGGCATTTCAGAAGTAAAAGGTGTTAATTACGTCTACAAGAAAACTATCAAAAGCAACCTTTTTTCCGCATATTTTGCTTTTTGCTCTGTAATTTTAAATGTATGTTTTTCTCAGACACCCTCTTCAGGTTCATATATCACCATCTTAATGATTATTATGTTAGAAAAGTTCAGATTACACACATTAGTCAGAGGAAATAGTAAAATGACTCCTCTTTCGTTAAAAAGTTAAGACATTTGTTCAATAAAGAAACTGTCATTTGCAGCTTCGGAGCAAGTGTAGTTTACGTCACCCTGAAGCAAAAGGGGGCACAAACTACACTAGGTCAAAGTTGGGGAACGTAAACTACACTAGGATCTTTAAGAGACATTTTTTAAATGAATCCATCAAATAAAATGTTAAAACCAACGAAAATATTACGACTTAACCTAACCAATTGTCAATTTATTTATATATATATATACAGGGTGTCCGAGAATTATCTGTACAATTTTTGGCTGTTATTAAAAGTCAACCATGAAGTGTAGAAATTTCAGTGTTGTCTCATTTTACAGAGAATCTCATTAAGTTTTTTCTGATACCAAGTTTTGACAAGTTTTTTAGAAATTCCAGTGTTGTCCCATTTTACAGAGAATCTCATTAAGTTTTTTCTTATACCAAGTTTTGACAAGTTTTTTCTTTTTCAGATATTCATACACACCCCTCATCCTTAATGAATCCACAGGAGAAAGCACATTGTGTTGAATGGTTTATCGAAACAAAATCAGATACACAAGTTCAACGAAGGTTTAGAACTAATTACAACAGAAACCCTCCATCAAGAGTAACCATACGAGCTTGGTATAAAAAGTTTAAGGAAACTGGAAGTGTAGAGCATAAGAAAGGAGCAGGGCGGCCCCGAACGTCTTTTGAAAATGTCGAGCGCATTCGAGAGGCTTTTGTTCGCAGTCCACGCAAGTCGACAAGAATTGCATCACGAGAGTTACAGATACCTCGTTCGACAGTGCATGATGTCTTGCGTAAACGTTTGAAGTTGCATCCTTACAAGTTGCAAATCTTGCAACAGATTACGCAAGAAGATAAGGTCTCCCGTAAGGAATTTGCAATGACTCTGCTTGACAGAGTCGACCAGGACAATGCGTTCTTGGCAAGTATCATGTTTTCGGACGAGGCAACTTTTCATGTTTCAGGCAAGGTAAACAAACAAAATGTGCGCATATGGGGGTCACAAATCCACATTGCATAGAAGAGCACATCAGAGACAGTCCTAAAGTTAATGTGTGGTGTGGCCTGTTACATGATCGCGTGATTGGACCATTTTTCTTCGGTGAATCAACAGTGACCTCCAATACCTACCTGGACATGTTGCAACACTTTGTCTATCCGCAATTGGAAGCACTGCATCCACGCATCATTTTTCAGCAAGATGGCGCACCGCCACATTGGGCCTTGATCGTCCGTAAGTCCCTGAATGAGACATTCCCAAACAGGTGGATTGGGTGTGGAGGTGCAATTTATTGGCCGGCTAGATCTCCCGACATCACACCCTGTGATTTCTTTCTTTGGGGATTCGTCAAAGATCTTGTGTACAATACGCGGGTGACAGACATTGATGATTTAAAAGCAAGAATCACAGCTGCTATTGAGCGAATTGATGTGGATATGCTGCAGCATACATGGCAACATTTGGATTATCGATTGGATGTTTTGCGAATCACTGATGGTGCACATATCGAATGTTTGTAACAACGTTACTTTAATAAAAGAAACTTTTGAAAATACAGATTCTAAATAATCTTGTTTAAGAATTTTACGTGTGTTATCAAGAATTTTATTAAAAGATAAAATTGTACAGATAATTTTCGGACACACTGGAATTTCTAAAAAACTTGTCAAAACTTGGTATCAGAAAAAACTTAATGAGATTCTCTGTAAAATGGGACAACACTGGAATTTCTACACTTCATGGTTGACTTTTAATAACAGCCAAAAATTGTACAGATAATTCTCGGACACCCTGTATATATATATATATATATATATATATTATATATATATATATTATATATATATATATATATATATATATATATATATATATATATATAATATATATATATATATGGGATGAATTTCACAATTAAACACGTGAAATGAATGAATGCTGCAAATCCACAAGGAAAAAGAAAACCGATTCCAAGGCCTTTCGTGTATTCATTCCCTGACGAGGTGTAGCTCTGAATACACGAAAGGCCTTGGAATCGTTTTTCTTTTTCCTTGTGGGTTTGCAGCATATATATATATATATATTATATTATTATATATATATAATATATATATATATATATATATATATATTGACGATTGGTTAGGTTAAGTCGTAATATTTTCGCTAGTTTTAACGTTTTATTTGATTTAGTATACGCGGACAAAATTGAGGAACGCAAACTACACTTGCTCCGCAGCTTCATTAAGTCAGAAAAAGAATTAATCGTTTTGTAAATTTATTCAGATACTTAATTAAACCGCCATTTCCTATTAGAAGCAGGTTATAAGTTCCGGCAGCATTAAATTCGCATGAAGATTACTTATTAATTATACACGACCGTCCTTTTGAGCATTCATAAGTGTCTTCATGTAAGCAAACTCCGCTGCATTCTATTTTACTGGCTGTGACAAGGCTAAACTACAATACTATCATAGCTATATCGGTTACGAAAATTACGAACTTTCGGTCCTCGAAACCTGATTAAAACTTTATTTGCTCAATTGAAATTCCGTTGGCGTCGTAATCGTTGTTGCTCTACAATTAACCTCCGTTTCCGCAACACACAATTTTCATCACTTCGTAGAAAATCCGTCAGTCATAGCCGGATTTTTCAAATGCGATTTTTTATGCGAGTTTCATACAGATTGCAGAATTTCATCAGAACAAATTCATCTATCGAATGTTTACCATTTCTGTCTATTTTAAATTTAAATTAAACGTAAATTAAGCTTAGATCGAATGTTCAGATTTAACCCATAAAGTCTAATTGAGCTACGGACGCTGGTCATTGTATATAAATAAATAAGTAATAAATTTTATTGAAATGAATTGAATTGAATAACCTGGAGCTTTTCCGTTCTATGGGCACCATTCAAATCGGAGAAATTAATATTTTTTAAACTTGTTTTGACTTTTTATTACTAATCGGTACATTTTGAATAGGAGAAATTTAATTTATTTAATTTAACAGCTATGAACATAAATAAAAACAAAAAATATTTGTCTATTCTTCAAAATTTGACGATTTATTACATTACATCATTATTTTTGGTCATACCTAACCTAACCTAACCTAACTTAACCTCGCTTAACATAGCCTACCTATCCTAACCTGACCTAACCTAACCTAACCTCATTGGTGCCCATAGAATGGAAAAGCCCCAATAACCTTTATTAATAAAATAAATACATTCGTTTTACAATTTACAATGACATGAATAATTGTGAAGCTCGACTATTTATTTTATTTAATTTGGCCCTTAAGCTTTAGGCTTTACTGGGCTCTTATTAAAAATAAACAGCTAGTTGTTATTAATTAATAATAAATAAATAAATAAGTAAATAAGTATTATTAATAGTTAAAGCATGTATTAATCTTAAATTATCACTACTGACATGACAAATGCAAAGTCACCATTGAAGGCATTATACCAATACCATACAAAGAAACCAATATTATACATGAGAGATAAGAACTGAACAATCCCAAGAAATGTGTTTTTAATACTAGATTACACAAGAGAAATTAATAATTAGTAAACAATATTAATGGACATTAATCCTAGATTTTTGTTAGTATGCCATTATTTATCGGGATTTCAACTTGCTTTTAAACAAATTTACGTTCACAATATTTTTTATATCGGTATTTAAGTCATTCCATAGTTTCAATCCAATGAAAATGGGTAGTTTTTGAGATGAAGACAATCTAAATTGAGTAACAAGCTTTGATCTTATTTCTGGTCTGATAAGAGTGGATTTCTTGATGAGTTACAAAATAGCTATTTACCCTTTGTAAATTAATGATTTTGTTCTTACACTTGTAAATAAAAATAAAATGTGCCAGTTGATTACATCATTAAGCTTTAGTAGGTTTAGCTCTTTAAATAATGCACTAGAGTGATCAAGGAAATCAGCATCGGATAATAACCTAATAACCTTAGCTCTTTTTTGGATGACAAAGATACCATTTAATGCGTTGTTAGCGGAGTTTCCCAAAACAAGGGTGCAGTACGTTATATAAGAAAGAACAAGAGTATGATAAAGAGTCAATAAAACCTGTTTAGGAACTACATTTCTAAGTTTAAACATTATAGCAACGCTTCTTGAAATTTTTTTCGCGATATAATTTGCATGATCACTCCATTGCAAATTCTTATCTAGCATTACACCAAGAAATTTTGTCACAGTACACTCCTTTATGGCGATTTCATTAACATTATGTTCATCAAAATATACATTTCTTTTATTAGTAAAAATCTTGAAATTTGTTTTACTGGTATTTACGTAGGAAGAGTTTATTGGTAGTCAACCATTTCATTACACTGATGAATTCTGAATTAAATATATTCTTAGCTGTATTAACATCTTTGCAAGAAAAAGACACAGTTGTATCATCTGCAAACATTATGAAATTCAGTATATCAGATGAACGTGGAAGGTCATTTATATATAATAAAAATAACAGTGGACTCAGAACTGAGCCTGTGGCACACCATGTTTGACAAAAGCTTCAGTTGAGCAAATCTTATTTACTGATACAAAATGATATCTATTGGACAAATAACTTTTAAACCGTCACTGATTGCTCCTCTAAAGTCGTAACAATATAATTTATTAAGTAGAATATTATGGTCTGTTGCATCAAACGCCTTACTCAAATCCATAAATATTGATATCATTATTTCTTTGTTCTCTTTAGCTATATTTGCATTTTTCATAAGATTTAAAATAGCCATTTCCGTTGTTTATTATTACGGAAGCCATATTGATTTGGAGATAATAAATTGTAGGATTCTAAATATCGCTGCATTTTACTTTTTACAATTTTTTCAAAAACTTTAGTGAACACAGATAATGAACACACCGGCCTGTAATTTGTTGCTAGTGTAGGATCACCCTTTTAAAAAGGGGGTGTTATACAACCAGTTTTTAGCATTGATGGAATATTCCTTTGGAAATACCTTGATTGATAATTTTAGCCAAAGTTACAGATATCTTATCTTTAACAAGTTTCAATATAGGTACAGGAATGTTATGAATGTTATTTTTTTGTATTTTTTAATTTACCAATAATATTCCGGACCTCAGTAGAGGTAGCAGGAACAAAAGAAAATTAATTTAGTGGGCTGGGTGGCATATATTTTAGAGGTGAGTGATCATTATTTAGTATTGTGAGCGAAGCTTATTCGCTATTGAAGTAAAATGTATATTTAAAGAGTCTGCAATAGCAGTATCATCAGTAATTTCTTTATTATCAACATTTAATTTCTCTATTGAATTTTTCTTAATTTGTTTTCCGAGAAGACTGTTTATGGTTGTCCAAGTGTTTTTCATGTCTTCTTTATGTTTGGAAAATTGATTGTTATAATAGTTATATTTTGCAATTTTGATTTTTTAGTTAATTTGTTTTTGTATTGAGTATATTGCACTTTATATCCATTGATCGGGATCGAACCGCTGTCATTCGGATCTTTCATGCAACGTACAGTCTTCTACTCATCACGCCATTGGGAATTAGCATCACGCCTGAACAAATTGGTTATGTGTTGTTTTGTCTTACATTGCAATTTTATTAAACGTTTTTTAATGTGAAAATGTTCTACTTGCACTTAAAAATTTTATATTCAGACGAAAATATAAAATCTACTATTTTAAAATTAAAACAGCGAATATTAATTATTGATTGAAGGATTATTTGTAGGGTCAGGTTATGAATGCGTTTCAATGAAACATTTCGTACAGCAGTCGACTAGAGGGTAAATCTGAATCCGTATATAATTAACACATTGTTAGGTATAGGGTTTTCTCCTGGAGTGATGTTCTTTCCCCTCGGTGACCCCAAGTATGGTCAGTGGCTGATGGGTGGCCCTTCCATTGAACCATTCGTAGGTGTGTTGTTAATGATATTAATGCACGATACTATTAATGATATGAAGATGGTAGCGTGAACCCATTTACAGTGTATACAGTAGTTCTCCTTCTTAATAATTTTTCACTCAAACCTCATCTAAGTAAAACTCTTTTTACTTTTACTTTATAGTAATGAGCGTGTCTCTATCACGAATTTTAAACGACAATTATGACTTCTACTGTTTTTATAAAACATTAAAAAATTTTAACTTTTAATCTTATGTTCGTTCACGCAATGAATTAAATTGCACTTACATTATATAATTAATAAGGGGAAATAGGCCATGATCGGAAATCAAATAGGCCAAAGGAAACGGGAATATGGTCTAGCGCGGGACCAAAGAAACCAATATTATACATGAGAGATAAGAACTGAACAATCCCAAGAAATGTGTTTTTAATACTAGATTACACAAGAGAAATTAATAATTAGTAAACAATATTAATGGACATTAATCCTAGATTTTTGTTAGTATGCCATTATTTATCGGGATTTCAACTTGCTTTTAAACAAATTTACGTTCACAATATTTTTTATATCGGTATTTAAGTCATTCCATAGTTTCAATCCAATGAAAATGGGTAGTTTTTGAGATGAAGACAATCTAAATTGAGTAACAAGCTTTGATCTTATTTCTGGTCTGATAAGAGTGGATTTCTTGATGAGTTACAAAATAGCTATTTACCCTTTGTAAATTAATGATTTTGTTCTTACACTTGTAAATAAAAATAAAATGTGCCAGTTGATTACATCATTAAGCTTTAGTAGGTTTAGCTCTTTAAATAATGCACTAGAGTGATCAAGGAAATCAGCATCGGATAATAACCTAATAACCTTAGCTCTTTTTTGGATGACAAAGATACCATTTAATGCGTTGTTAGCGGAGTTTCCCAAAACAAGGGTGCAGTACGTTATATAAGAAAGAACAAGAGTATGATAAAGAGTCAATAAAACCTGTTTAGGAACTACATTTCTAAGTTTAAACATTATAGCAACGCTTCTTGAAATTTTTTTCGCGATATAATTTGCATGATCACTCCATTGCAAATTCTTATCTAGCATTACACCAAGAAATTTTGTCACAGTACACTCCTTTATGGCGATTTCATTAACATTATGTTCATCAAAATATACATTTCTTTTATTAGTAAAAATCTTGAAATTTGTTTTACTGGTATTTACGTAGGAAGAGTTTATTGGTAGTCAACCATTTCATTACACTGATGAATTCTGAATTAAATATATTCTTAGCTGTATTAACATCTTTGCAAGAAAAAGACACAGTTGTATCATCTGCAAACATTATGAAATTCAGTATATCAGATGAACGTGGAAGGTCATTTATATATAATAAAAATAACAGTGGACTCAGAACTGAGCCCTGTGGCACACCATGTTTGACAAAAGCTTCAGTTGAGCAAATCTTATTTACTGATACAAAATGATATCTATTGGACAAATAACTTTTAAACCGTCACTGATTGCTCCTCTAAAGTCGTAACAATATAATTTATTAAGTAGAATATTATGGTCTGTTGCATCAAACGCCTTACTCAAATCCATAAATATTGATATCATTATTTCTTTGTTCTCTTTAGCTATATTTGCATTTTTCATAAGATTTAAAATAGCCATTTCCGTTGTTTTATTATTACGGAAGCCATATTGATTTGGAGATAATAAATTGTAGGATTCTAAATATCGCTGCATTTTACTTTTTACAATTTTTTCAAAAACTTTAGTGAACACAGATAATGAACACACCGGCCTGTAATTTGTTGCTAGTGTAGGATCACCCCTTTTAAAAAGGGGGTGTTATACAACCAGTTTTTAGCATTGATGGGAATATTCCTTTGGAAATACCTTGATTGATAATTTTAGCCAAAGTTACAGATATCTTATCTTTAACAAGTTTCAATATAGGTACAGGAATGTTATGAATGTTATTTTTTGTATTTTTTAATTTACCAATAATATTCCGGACCTCAGTAGAGGTAGCAGGAACAAAAGAAAATTAATTTAGTGGGCTGGGTGGCATATATTTTAGAGGTGAGTGATCATTATTTAGTAATTGTGAGCGAAGCTTATCCGCTATTGAAGTAAAATGTATATTTAAAGAGTCTGCAATAGCAGTATCATCAGTAATTTCTTTATTATCAACATTTAATTTCTCTATTGAATTTTTCTTAATTTGTTTTCCGAGAAGACTGTTTATGGTTGTCCAAGTGTTTTTCATGTCTTCTTTATGTTTGGAAAATTGATTGTTATAATAGTTATATTTTGCAATTTTGATTTTTTAGTTAATTTGTTTCTGCATTGAGTATATTGCACTTTATATCCATTGATCGGGATCGAACCGCTGTCATTCGGATCTTTCATGCAACGTACAGTCTTCTACTCATCACGCCATTGGGAATTAGCATCACGCCTGAACAAATTGGTTATGTGTTGTTTTGTCTTACATTGAAATTTTATTAAACGTTTTTTAAGGTGAAAATGTTCTACTTGCACTTAAAAATTTTATATTCAGACGGAAATATAAAATCTACTATTTTAAAATTAAAACAGCGAATATTAATTATTGATGGAAGGATTATTTGTAGGGTCAGGTTATGAATGCGTTTTAATGAAACATTTCGTACAGCAGTCGACTATAGAGGGTAAATCTGAATCCGTATATGATTAACACATTGTTAGGTACAGGGTTTTCTCCTGGAGTGATGTTCTTTCCCTCGGTAACCCCAAGTATGGTCAGTGGCTGATGGGTGGCCCTTCCATTGAACCATTCGTAGGTGTGTTGTTAATGATATTAATGCACGATACTATTAATGATATGAAGATGGTAGCGTGAACCCATTTACAGTGTATACAGTAGTTCTCCTTCTTAATAATTTTTCACTCAAACCTCATCTAAGTAAAACTCTTTTTACTTTACTTTATAGTAATGAGCGTGTCTCTATCACGAATTTTAAACGACAATTATGACTTCTACTGTTTTTATAAAACATTAAAAAATTTTAACTTTTAATCTTATGTTCGTTCACGCAATGAATTAAATTGCACTTACATTATATAATTAATAAGGGGAAATAGGCCATGATCGGAAATCAAATAGGCCAAAGGAAACGGGAATGTCTAGCGCGGGACAAAAAATAAGGCCCAGGGCTTGAAGAGACATCGCTCTTACGAAAGCCCTAGGGGAGAACTGATTTGAATTTGCTGGCGAAGTTCCCTTTTCCCACAGGTTTGGAAGTGATATTAAATAAAAAATAACAAGGGAGGACAAATACGATCTTCTGATGGACTGCTCTCGACTAACTTCTTCCTCTGTTTGGCTCTCTGACTGACTCTCGCTGACTCTGTCTCTCACTCACTGATTGTCTCCCACTAACTCTCGATCTGCGTTGCGCTCTCTTTTTCCCTTCAAGAATTCTGATTTTCATTTCGCATTGGGAAAACACATTGTATTTCTTTTTGTCGTTTGATTCGGGAACTAAGAAACAATTTTTAAACATATTATATTAGGAGTTTTACAAATTCCTGACTGTTTTTATATTATTTAATTAACTTATGTTACCTATTTCACAATATTAACTGTTTTGATATTTATTTCAAGTACTATTTGAAAACTAAGACTATTTATGAATATATGATTTATTGAAATGGAGGTGTGGCATCACGTGACTAATTCTCTTACACCTCATGGGTTGAACAAAACAACGTCACATGTTGCAGTTCAAACGCGTACAGACCTGTTCGGATGTTTTCGTGCAGGTAGTCATGCAACCTTTCTGGGATTTACCTGAGGCCTACTTGGAATTTATATCCTAACTAACATATGTTTTTCACTTATGTTAAAGATTTTACTCTATTTTATATTATTAATAAATCCCCAATTTTACAATTCCAACATTTCTACCACATTACTAAAAATGGAAATGTGTCGAATTACCGTAAACGTTGTCAGATGAACAAACTCTAAACTTTTCAACATTCTTGGACAATTATAGGTAGGAGAAGACAATTTCCAGGAAAAAAAGCTGTCCAACCTCTCACACTTTTTGTTCTCAGTGTGTTTATAACTTGTCAGAAATATATATCTAAATTTTTGACGGTTTTGTGTGGAAATAGATACTACACGTAAAATCTCTTCAAAATCTGACGTTTTTGTATGTCAAAATTGAATCAGAAATATACACCTATATTTCTGTGTACGCTTTTTGTCCACATCTAATTTGAAGGTAGGAATTGTGATATCAATAGTAATTTATAGTTAGACTTAGAATAATTATAATTTATAATGTCCAGTTCGATGCAATATTATGAGGAAAATTTGAGGTACCAGCAAACAAACTTCAGTGTGTTCACTGGTCAGGTTTACCTTCTCAGTGAATATAGTACATTAAAAAATCTCGAATAATGGAACCATTTCACAACTTTATAAAATGATAAATATGGATCGTACACTAACTTCATATTTATATCCAAAAACTTTATTTTTAAATATTTGAAAAGATTTGAAACTTTTTAAAATTTATTTGAAAGGAAGAAATTCAATGTAGATAGAGAAAAGAAGATCGTTTTTCTTTACTTCCAGTTTTAGAACACTGGAACATACTATGACATGGCAAGAAATATATCCCAATGGAACCTGGGGTGGAATCCTTGGAAAACTGAGATATAAGGCGAGTTAATGTAGTTTATCATGCTTTGTTTCACTTACAAATATCAAAGTTATCCACTGTAGCCTTATAGCGGTTGAAAACACTTTCTCATCTATTCATTTCGTACTTTTAAAATCAAAGTAAAAGCTATAGTAAATTAACATTTTCTTGGAAACATACACAGGAAATGGACATCATGGGTACTTTGATGTCTCCCACCGCAGAAAGAGCAAAAATACTCTCTCTGAGTGAGTGGGTGGGCACAGACGTAGCAACTTTTTTTTACAAGAAACCCGGTGAAGAACGGCATATGGATGGCTTCTTGAAACCTTACATTTGGACGGTATTGTAATGTGTTCTTGGTTCATTTCCTTTGCTCATAGTGTGTAGCTAATATTAAGGTCACTTAAGTCACTCTTGAGTGTCTGCGCACTTGCTGGTATATTCGCATCAAATATATCGGCGATTAGCAGGAGTGGAGCCGGCCCTCTGGGCACGGGTGGGCAAACTTAGAAAGATTTCCCCAAAATTCAAAGTTAGCATTTCGAGCGCGCAGCGCGAGCATAATGGCGTGGGGTCCAGGGGCAAAGCCCCAGTGGGGATACATAGGACAAAGCCCCCGGAAGGTCGGGGCTTCTACAAATTTCTCTTTCTATTATATAATCAAAGGAGCGTCGTTCTCTCACCACTGAGACTGAGGTCAGACTGCGAGCCGCCGGGGAGTGTGACCAATACGCTAGACTCTCCCAAGGTAAATATAAGGCGGTAGCGTCACTCTCATTGGGCGCTGTGGTAATAAAAAATATTAATCTATTTTTCCTTTTGATTTGTTGAAGTTTTCTTATGTTATGAAACGCTTTACTAACATAAAATAAAGTGTATAATTTTTTCACCGTAAAATATTTTAAATCATGGTATTCGGGTTGCGACTTTTATAACAATAATTAACTTGAAATTTAATTGAGGCAGTAGCTTAAGTGTATAATTTTTCAGTTGTGTAGTTCATTGTTACAACTATTAAATAAATGTATAATGTGAATACTGAATTTTTAACTGTACACAAGTCTAAACGTTTGCACCCCTACTGCGTAATCGAATCTGCCATTCCCTTCTTTCCTTTCCCTATCCTTCTTTTTCTTCAGTATTTTTTTTCTTCCCTTCCCTTTCTTTCATATACATTCTCTCTTTTTTCCTTTCTCTTTTCCTTTTTTTATTATTTTCTCTTTTTTTTAATTTTTCCCCTAGTTTTACCCTATTTTTCTCCATTTCCCAAAATTTTTCCCCAGTTGCTGGACCCAGGGAATGATGAGTTTCCCTTAACCATGTACAAGGGGGCGTTAGTTCCTTCATAATATTAATCTATGTTCTCATCCTTTCCTCTTCCTTCCCATTCTTTCCTTTCCTTTCCCCTTTTCTTCTTTTCTTCCCTGCTTTTTCTCATCCCTATCCCTTCTCCATTTTGCCCTTTTAACTTATTTAACCTCCCTTTTCCGTTCTTTTAACCCAATTCTGATTTTCTCTCTTTTTCTTTCCTTCCTTTCTTTGTCTTCCGCATTTACCCAACTTTTCCCCAGGTTGCTAGACCCTGGCAATGTTTGGTTTTCCTCACCGTGACAAGGGTGAGTTGGTCCTTACATAATTTATTCTCTTCTCAGATCCTTTTCTTTTCCTTCCCATTTCCTCATTGGCTTTCCCTTTTTTCTTCCCTTCCTCCTTTTCTCTTATTTTTCAACTTTCTCTTTCTTTCATTCCCCTTTCTCTCTTTTTCCCTTCCCTCTTTCTTTCTCTTCTTTTTTTTTTTCGTTATTTTTTCTTCCTCTTCCCCATGTTTCCCCATTTTACCCCCCAAAATTTCCCCGAGTGGGCAAGTCGCCCACCCGGGAAAGCCCTGGCTATGCTACTGGCGATTAGGCACTGGAGTGAATGCCTCATACATGGGACTTCCAGAGAACGCTGCATCCAAAGCTTGGTAAGTTCTTCGACTAACCCAATCATGAATTTGCGCCTGATGAGTGGAGATTCATTATATTTCCCACTGTTGGTGTTGAATATGATCCATATATTCATTGTCCTGATGGATGTTCCGAAATCAAATTACGTACAAGTTTCCTTGAACTTATATTTCGTGAGACAGTACACCAACGGTGCACCCCCACTCCTTTCCCTTCAAAGAAATTTTATTAAATTGAATAATAATACTTTCGACATGAACTGTTCTTCGTTGCTCTGATGAATCTTTCTTACAGTCTTCAACGTCACCGCCATAACCTTCATTAGTAACTTTGGAAATTTTGGTCGTATTATTTGCTTTGTGAAAAATATTGGCAAAAAATATTTATAAATTGTATTCTTTTTTCCGCATAAAGGTTTTTTTATTTGTGTTTGTTGTTTATTTTATTAGTTTAGTAAGGTTAAATTTATTTATTTTATTATTTCATACATATTTGTTCACTTATAGAGCGACGCAATTTAGGTCTCCAGACCGTACGAGAAGTGGAACCCAAACGAACGATAAAAGATGCGTTGTTAGGTACTTTTTCGCTTTTGTCCAAGATATTATTTTCATTTCTTGTCCACTTTCTCTTTCCCGACTGCTAGAATTTCCCTCCAGGCTATTAAGGGACAGGCGAAAAGCATCGTGAAGTGTATTACCGTTCATATTCGAGGGACGATTAAGCTATCTCGACCGTTCTTTTTCGTTAATGGAGAAATAATGTCTCGTAGTAATAAAGGGTACTTACATATTTTCGGGACTACCAAACTGTTTATTATGTATTTTTTCTCTCGTCATTTTCGCTTAAACTAACGAAAATATCACAACTTAACCTAGCCAATCATCAAGGGCGTACAGTTGACCTAACCGGGCATTCAGTTGACCTAACCGGGCATTCAGTTGACCTAACTGGGCATTCAGTTGACCTAACCTGGCATTCAATTAACCTGTCAACTGAATGCCCGGTTAGGTTAATTGAATGCCCGGTTAGGTCAACTGTACGCCCTTGATGATTGGTTAGGTTAATTTGTGATATTTTAGTTAGTTTAAACGAAAATGACGAGAGCAAAAATACATAATAAACAGTTTGGTAGTCCCGATAATACGTAAGTACCTAATAAAGTATTACTGTTTCTGAAATCCCATTAAGGCATTTGCAGGGGTGTCATACAAGAAAAAAAATTGGGGGTGCCCACTACGGCATTACCCCTTTATCATTTTCAGGTTTAATTTTTTACTTTGAAGGGGTGGGATTGCAGCCTCATCAGCCGAAGTGTGCCTAGTGGGTGCGCCGGCCCCAAACCTAATATAGGTAGAATCTAAAAAATTGCAAAACTAGTCAAGAGGCTGTTAAATTCCAAAAGTTAGTAAGCCATTGGTAAAACAAGTTTACAGTGTAATTAGTAATTAGTCAGCAAATGCTGACTAATTAATGAGTCAATACAAAATCACAATCATGTACATTGCATTATTTTAAATCTCTGTGTGGCCGGTATATATATTTATAACCCAACCCAATGGCACTTTGCATTGTCTGCCAATTGTTGGGAGAGCCCCACCTCCCCCTGGTACCTGGGGTATGACGCCACTGGGCACATGAACATGTTTTCATTGTTTACCACGAGAAGTCACAGACACAGAAACGTTAAACGCCTGTTTTATTTTTAATAAATATTTTATATTTATACTGGGTGATCCAGATAAATGGGACCCATAGAAAAAAGCCAAATATTCTTAATATTTAATTCCTTTCATAAAAACTATATATCATTCGAAAGAGTAGAGTTACAAGTTTATTATGAAATTTATTTTTTAAAAATGACTCCTTTCAAATGTGCTCCATTAGTTGCCAAGCATTCCAGTGTTCTCGCTTGTAAGTTCCGCATCACTTTTGCAAGAGTGTGCGGTGGTATGGCCTGTATCTCATTTGTGATGGCGGCCTTCAATTCTTGCAAGGTCGTTGGGTTATTTCTGTAGACCCTACTCTTTAAATATCCCCAGAGATAATAATCTAAGGAGAAAAATCCGGAGACCTTGCGGGCCATTCAACGTCTCCAAATCTTGAGATTAACTCGCCTGGAAACGTTTGACGCAAAACTGCCATGCAGTTCCTCGTGGTATGGCAGGTAGCTCCGTCTTGTTGGAACCAGTGGTTTTTTAGACAAAGATCTCTTAATTTAGGAATAAGGAAATCGGTCAACATTTTTTCGTAGCGATCACCATTTACAGTGACCGTGTTTCCGGTGGAATCCTCGAAAAAGTACGGCCCTATGATCTGAGATGCAGTAAGACCACACCAAACAGTTACACGCTGACTATGCAACGGGACTTCGGTAAAATTCAATGGATTTTCTGTTGCCCAGAAACGACAATTTTGTTTGTTTACAGTTCCATTCAAGTGAAAATGGGCTTCGTCTGACATAATCAAAGTTGCTAGAAAATTGGTGGTGTAATTTACCTTCTGTTGGATCCATTGACAGAATTGTCGTCTTCGTGCGAAATCTCCATCGTTTAGTTGTTGCACTGTTTGAATTTTATATGGGAAGAGCATTAAATTTTGCTTGAATATACGGTGTGTTGTTGTTCCATATCCAACTCCTAACAGCTGAGAAGCACGTCTGATGCTTATGTTAGGATTGTCCTGTACAATTTCATGAGTTCTGTTAATGATCTCGTCTATCCTTGCTGTGCGCACTCTTCCAGTTGGTTTTCTTTTTCCAATGCTGCCAGTTAGGGAAAAATTTCTGACACACCGACGGATTACTTTCTTAGAAGGTGATTTTGACATCTGAAAATTTGTCTTGAAAGATCTTTGAGCTGAAACTACACTTCTTCCATGCTCATAATATTGCTCAGTTATGAAACGCAGCTGTTCCACAGTCCATGCAGTCATCTTGAAGGGTTAGTTTTAACTAACACTTTTATTTTGTTTTGTATCTTATCTTGTCTTGTATTGTCAAAACCTATACAAACCTGTACAAACTTGTAACTATCCTCTTTCGAATGATGCGTATGATTTTATAAAAGAACTTATACTTTAAGAGTTACAGGGGTTTCTTTTGGGTCCCATTTCTCTGGATCACCCTTATAAATCTAACGTCATATGTCGTAGGGGACTTACAGCTTTTAGTGGAATCCACGGGTCGCAATCTAATCTCTAATCTGACGCAGAGAACGTTTTCCCATCCAAATACTCTTCAGACTGAATGTTGCTTATCTTTGCTAATGGACGGAAAACGATATTATGGCATCAGCCACGAAGTAGCTCCCCTCCCAGAAATGAATAGTAGGAATTGTATTTAGCTTTGAGGTACACCTGAGTAAATTATCATATAACATAATTTTCAAAAACTAATTTCCTTTTCTTCACTGTTAAGTGTGGTACTGTCTTTTTGGAATTCTCGCAGTCGTGACTTCAATCAATTTTTTTTATCTTGTTGCAGCTGAAAGGTATGCCATACTCGTATTTATATTTAAATGTACAAAACAAAAGTCACAAATAAACAAAATAAGACTTTACATGTATAAAACCTCAAAAAATTCTTAATTCCTCAAAAGACTTTTAATTTGGAACGAAACACAGAAGTTAATATCGTTTAAAATCTAAGAAAAAATATGTAAACACTTTAAATCCTCCATAATTTGATTATTTTACGACTTTTAAGCAAAATGTAAACCAAAGTCTCATCTGCAAACAAAGAGGGTGTTTTCATAAGAGTAATCAACCCCCGATCCGAGACTCCATTCAATTGCAACTTAGGGTGTGAGATTAATTACATCGGAGGTCAAACTGATGAGTGTCAGTTTTACTTTTTAAAATATTATAATTCATGTAACCTTACTGATATTATTATTTATAGATTCTCTTGGAGAGAATGCAAAAAACTAATCTTCATTATCATATGGCTCACTACCTCTGTGGTGTTCTATTGGAGTGTATTTCACTTACTTTAAATGTTATATCATATTTCACACTACTCCATTTTCATACAAGGACATTGCGTATACTGTCTAAGATATTTTTCAATTAATTTTTCAAAGAAAATTAAATGTGCTTCGTACTCAAATGGCTATAAATTTGAAAAAATATAGCCACTAATAAAGTTAACCTGCAAAATATTGACACTTTTAATATAGTTAAAATTTCATATTCAGTGAAAATTTAATAAAACGAACTAAAGTTGGGGAATATTTAACCAATTTGAAAAATGCGTCTTGTAAAAAGGCAAATCTTTGTTGTGTGCATAGGTAATAAAAAACCTTAAAAAGACCAGGACAAGAATAATACAAAAAACAGTTGGCGTTAAAAATTCAAAGGTAATAACAAAAAATATTTAGCAGTAGTTTTTAACATGTGCACAGACACTAGAATTTTCATTAAGATGTGGAAAATTCTTTCCTCAGAAAGGGCTCTCAGATGATGACATTATTTTCATCAAACTTCGATACTTGATGAAATACTTTTTGGGGAAATGGCTCCTTGAAAATAATTTAATCAAACTGGGTGGCACCATATATTGGAGGAAATGTCAATTAAATACCATCTCAGTTTATTTTCATAAACTGAGTGTCATTACACGCATATAAATTTTGTGTTAATGAGGAACAACATACTAACAGCAACTTAAGTTTTAAGATTAAATACATTAGAAATAAATTTACCTCACTTCAGTGAGATTCGAACCGATGCCACTGAAGATTCGAATTTTGCGAGTCGCAACGTTGCCGACTCGGCCATGAATCGTAAAGATATACTGAGAGAGTTTTGTGCATATATACTCTTTCGTATTGGGTTCAGTATGTATATTTTTCTGTCCATATATATACACAGGGTGGGAGAAAAGTCTTTAAGGATTTTATATATACACAACTATTTGGTTAACAACATTATACAGATGAGTGTTCAAATAATGAAACAAATCAAACATAAAATTTATTAGAATTTTATTCATACAAATATTTTGTTAAATTGTATCGTTCCGGCCATGTGGGAACGAATCACAAAAACAGCGTATTGAGTCATTTTTGTCGCAGACAGAAAAATGAATTAATCATAAAAAATACACCTGGCGTTGGATCGTTCACACTTGGTTCCAAAGAGTTGCATGTTGTTTGGTTTTGACGAAAACTGAGATGAGCAAAATGGAGATGAGCAAGCGCGAACACGAGCTTTCAGTTGCGGAGAAGATTTTGGTGATCCATGCGCATGAATACTTCACCAAAGAAAAGCTAGAGAGGCAGGCAGGATCACAACGCAGGGTGCGCAGTCGTGTTGCTGAGTGTCTGAGGTTTGTAGAGAGCACCGTATCGAATGTTGTCGCTGAATGGAATGGAAGCAATGGCACTGGACTTCAACAACCACGCACGGGTCCTCGTGGTCATGCACCGCACATTGTGGACGAGCCAATATTATGCATTATAAGACAGATTCTGAAAGAATCTCCAGGAATCTCCATGCCATCTTCTCTCCAAGGCACAGAAGATGGCATGGCTGGCAGGTTACGTTCTCTCAGAATACGTTTTTGATAATATATCAGTTAAAGTACAAACAGATAGTCCACTTTTCATTCTGAACGTGCTTGTCACTCCTGACAACTTCCTTACACTCACAGGCATGGTGATGATGACAACATAATAAAAAATATTGGCTGCCGCCTACAGCCAAGGGCATACATTAACATTAATTTAGTTTATAAATCGCTTAATAAAATACTAAAATATATGTTGATAAAAATTATTTTCTGTCCATTATTAAATTTATAACTGCAGGTACGTTGCCAGTGTTAAAGATCCCGCTGATTATAAGATTCTTTTTCAAAGAAATTTTGTTGGGATTCCGTTATGGCAATACTTAAATATACGCACTGCATTTAGGTTGTAACCATCTTTATTTGCAGCTGCACTTGGCCTATCAAGGGAAAATAGCAGGAACTCCAAGCAACAAAATTAAACCATAAAAGTGCAATATCAGGTTGTATCCAATTAGCTGATCCGGGATGTTACTTCCATTAATTAATTACATAATTTTCTGAAAGGTCAAACGAAGAAATGACTGAAGTTCACGGTGTGAACAGACAGAAAGAGCAAAGGCATCTTGGAAATAAGTTGGAGAGGTCCTTTCTACACACACTGGCGATTCTTCTAGCACAAGGTTAATGCTTTACTTTATCTCAGTTAGGACGTTTATCCAAGTACCCCGCGAAAAAAAATAATTGGTGGCACTTCTACTTTTGGTTATAAATTTAGATGAGGTTGAACTACGTTCGATGAAGCTAGTAAAATATTTTTAATTAAAGTTCGTATGTAAAATCTATATTCAGTTATCGGTTAACTAGAAACCGTAAAATTAATACAATAAAATGTTTCAAAATAAAATTGAGTAAGCCTGACCTCCGTGAAGTGAGGAGTCATCACACGGAACATACGAAAGGTAAGGGAAAGAAAGTTGATACAAAATGTGGAATATTTACATGAAATATACATGAAATATAAAGTGATCATAATTACTGGGAAATAAATTATCGGTCACTTAATGGTGAAATTAAGTTAAAATATTGAAAAATACAATATAACAGTTGAAAATTCATTCTAAATTGTGGCATCTGAACACAAAGAAAGCCGAGAGACAAAGTACGTGAGCCCAGGCCCCAAGCATCCATTTATTGGGCCTCGGCACAAACTTGGGCCAAGGGCTCCCCAACCGTAGACCTCACCAAAACACTAAATCTTTCTCAGACAGATGATCAGAAATGGGGAACTAAAACTTTTGCCTTCCAACATTTGACACATTCTTTTATTTAAAACATTTTTTTTTATAAAAAAAAAAACCAAAAAACCACGCATTTTTCCATGAAGCTATTTTATAACTAAAATTTTACTTTTCTTGTTTTCTTATTCACCAATTCACTTAGCTCAAACTTCTTTCCGCCGCTGCCATGTTTCATTGGTAATGTTCAGAAAATCGTCAGGCAACGCAAACCTCTCTGAAAGTGGGTTGACGTTTTTATTACAAACTTCGTTCACTGAGCAGATTTAGTGGTTGTATTCCAGATTCCTTGCCGAATGTAGATTTAAAAGTGTTTTCAAGTAATTTGACAAGGAAATTTTTCAGAAAGATCTTTAGGAAAATTCGCAACCAGAAATTCAGATACTTCTATGCTCTAATTCACTTATAACGTTGGCTAACGTTGCATAGAAAATATGTATTTTGAATAAATACTCTTCATCATCACACTCAGTGTGACTCATGAGTAGTTAACCCTGGTTTTCATCGTGGAATATTTTCCTTTTCTGTTTCTCTTCTGTGGAAACCGATTTACAATGTTTATATGTTCTGCTACAAGTTAATCCTCTGACAGAACATTAGGCCACTAAACTCATAGTTGTCTAATTTCTACAGCTACATCAACCATATAAACGATGCTTCTGAATCAAGAGAGATCCTTCGTGACTGTAAAATCTTGCTTCTCTCATCAAGCTCTTGAAAGAATTTTATACCAGACGCTAGTCATAAAACTGTAAGGAAATGAGTTGAAATACTGATGTAATGCCTCCACTTCTGATTTAGCTTCGTGCGTCAGATTCAATCCACGACAGCCTTCCAGTGTTACTGGAATATCTAGGAGATGCTTTGCTACTGGATGGACAGCATCAGATCGTGCACTCCAGTATGTGTCTGATTGGAAATGAATAAAGCAGTACATTTTTCCTTTTATAATTTTCCATCGTGTAGGGCAAGCTTGAAGGCAAACAGTCACTGAATACACCCGAAAAATGCTATTGTTTCAGGAAAGGCAGCTGCAGTATTTTCACCAACAAGATTGAGAGCGTGAGTGGCACAAGGAGTGTTCATTCCTGATTTAATGATTTGCAGAAATCAAACTAGAAGATTTAGTTTATTAGTTTCATTTATATCTTGATTTAATTGAACACCCTGAACCTCCCAATAGCTTAATTAATAGTTTAATCAAAGGTTTATAGCCAGAGCTTCAAGAAACAGGTTACTCAAATGCAATGCCCTCAATACTAGTAAGGATGGGTTTACATGCACAACACTGAGTTACCTGCTTGGGAGGTACATTTAAGTTCTAGATCCTTAGTGCTAAGTTTTAAACACGTAGCTTCTGGCTTCAGTAATGGGACTATGAGGCTGCCTTTTCTTTAATTCAACATAAAATTTGTTAGAACTAAATATTTTCATTATACTGTATTCACTATACTTTCACTCACTTGTCTTATTTTTTAATTTATTCAGACTTTATTATATTTTCAACCACCTGAGTCAAGAGAGCCTCACTTAGTTACACAAGGTGAGTTAAATGACCTCATCAGGGAATTAAGTTTATCTAAGTGTGAAGCAGAGCTACTAGGTTCTAGGCTGCAAGGGTGGAATCTGTTGGTAAAGATACTAACATTTCTGTGTTCTACAACCGTCAAAATGATTTGACCAAATTTTTTTTCTTTGAACGAAAATCTGTTATTGTAACGATGTAAACAGATTGATGATGGCACTTGGTCATGAACATAAACCAGAAGAATGGCTACTGTTCAGTGATTCATCCAAGTTAAGTCTGAAGGCTTTGTTGTTACATAATGGAAACGTTTATCCATCAATTCCCGTCGGACATGCTGTTCATATGAAAAAGTCATATGAAAATATGGAGCTTGTTTTGAATTACATAGAGTACACTAAGTACAACTGGCACATCTGTAACGATTTAAAAGTCGTAGCGCTTCCTCTTGACATGCAGCTGGGCTATACAAACTACTGCTGTTTTCTTTGCGAATGGGATAGTCGGGCCAGAGATTCTCATTATGTCATTAAAGTGTGGCCACTTCGTCAAGCTTTAGTTCTTGGACAAAAGAGCGTCGCACATAAACAGCTGGTTGATCCCAAAAAGATATACCTACGACCTCTTCACCTTAAACTCGGACTAATGAAAAACTTCGTGAAAGCGATGAACAGGGAAGGTGAAGGATTTCGATACTTAAAACAAGATATGTCTAAAATGGAAGTACAACGCATGACTAAATATAAAGTATAAAAAAGTATACGCAGTATAGTGTAAATAAATGGAAAGTATTCATGTTAAAAAAGTATAAACCGACGATATTGGCATTATTGACTTATAATTTTTGTTTTCTGTTCTTTCAGGAACTCGTCCTCTGAGAGAGCATTCTGTTTTTCTGGAGTGTATGTTCGTTACCTGGGTCTTTGGTACTCTCTTTTTTACACTGGTTTACAAAAACAATTTAGTAGCCATGCTGGTCTTGCCACGAGTGAACATTCCTTTTGATTCAGTGGAAGGATTTGTTTCTCAAGACGAGATTCCAGGACTTGTTCAAGACAAATCTGCGCTTTATACCACGCTCGCTGTAAGTAGAATACTTTCAGATGGTCAGTTTAGATCAATAGTTCTCAAAATGGTGTCCATGGCAAGCTGTGGAAGGGTCAGATTAAAACCTCTGAATTACCAGGTCAAAATTGCTAACCTGGACAATAATGATTCTTAGTTATAGCTTTCATGTAAGACGATTTCGGGCTGGAAATAAAATGGAGATTCGTGAATTTCTTAAGATGTCAATAGGGTCCTAAACCTGAAAACGTTTAGGACCCACTTGCTTAAATGATGTCTAAACGTATAATCCTTCCTTCCACCTCTCTCGCTCTCCCTCTCCCTCTTGCGGACATGGTCTGTGTGAGAACAACATTTTAAGCTTATATAAATATTTTTCAGTGGTTTGGTGTTCCAAATTTAAACGTACGTGAGTTCAAACCCTAACAGGGTGTCTTCAAAACTTGATAACCTCAAATACTGTACACATGCTAAAGACCCTCTCATAAAATTACAGTGGCGTTTAATATAAGTGAACTTATAAACGATTAATGTTTGGAAGATTTAACATTTTGAACTAAAACATGTGTCGAACCGAAAGTTTAATTCCATTTCTTCTCGTAGATATGTACAGATATGGTAATAAGTTAAACAAAGAAACAATAATCGTATCTGCCTCACCTCCACGAGGGTATTGGACTAACCTCAACCTTACACCTTTTCCACTACATTTTCACACACCTGATACAACACTACACTTAACAAATCGTAATTTTATTTTTATCTTCCAATTGTGATTCAAATCCATGCCCATAACTTTTAAGCATGAGTACGGTGGTTACTCGGAACACCACCAAAGTCGTTTATGATCGGTTCCCAAGGCATACTCAGTTGTGGCACACAAGTCAAGACTCAACAATGCATCTTCTCCTCATTGCGTGCATATACGCAACTTCTCTTTGGAGTGAAATTCCTCCTTCAGTTAAATAATCAAGTCCCCTCCATTAAGTTTACTTTAGAAGTGGAACAAAACAACTCAATCCCGTTTTTGGACGTGTATGTACATAGGGAAAGCCCAGGTTTTAAGCTTAGTATTTATCGGAAAAAACAAACAATTCGTCCTACGTACAATTTTACTCCGGACATGACACCCCCCCATCAAGAAAACCATATTTTCTTCAATGTTTCTCCGCGCTCTTAGGATCGCCAGTCCGGAATACATGGATTCCGAATTAGAAAAAATCAACAGTATTGGAAGTGATTTGTGTTACCCACCTGCTTTTGTGGAGTCTTGTCTTAACAAGGCAAAACGAATTTTCTATCGTGTGAATAATAACCCTCGCACTTTATCAAAGAATATTTTAGTACTTCCATTTTTCCCCAGGCTTTTTAGGCATTGCTAATGTACTTAAAGTTTTGAATATTAATGTAGTATTTTCATATGACAATTTTTTGAAAAAAATATAGTAAAAATAGTCCTACCAATAATTCAGGCATTATCTATAAAATTGGTTGTAAACAATGTGATTCCTTTTACATTGGACAGATGGGAAAGGATTTGCACACGCGTATAAAACAGCATCAATATTCCGTTAGAACGGGACAGTCCATTTGCCAGTTATCCCACTGTATTGATTGGAATAATGCTTCAATTTTGTTTCACTCAAGCAACATTGTTAAGAGAAATATTCTTGAGTCTACCATTATTCAACTTACAAATAATTTCAACATTAGCGAGGGCATTTTTTCACTTGATCCTGTTGTTTTGAATTCGTTCAGAATGGATTTAGACAAGAGGGACAAAGTGCTAAAACTCTGGTAGCTTTTCCATATAAACTTATATGCTCCTCCTACAATTTTTTTTATTTTTTATTTTTTGTGACCTATATATTGTCTCGAACTTGTTATTTATATCAGAGTTCCTCAGGATGTCATTACACGAAAGCGCTTGAGCACCGTTCTGTGTTTCCTTTTTCCTTCGTGGTTATTTTCAACATATATATATATATATATATATATATATATATATATATATATCCTCTTTCATTATTTAGCTATATACACGGCTATTCAAATTGATTCACCTGATTTCAAATGAGAATATTTTTTAATGTTACAAATACAGAGTGATTTGTGATACATTGATACATCAACCAAAAGAAAAACTGTTCAAATTTTGTCTCTCACCTCATAAATGCTCTATGTGACTTCCCCTAGTTACACGAGCAACGTCGACACGATAGTCGAATTCCTCCCATACTCGCTCCAGCATGTCCGTTGTCACTGACTCTACGGCAGTAACAATGCGAATGTTTCCTCGAACTGCCGATACCACCGACGGATGCTCTGAGCACCCGGTGGATCTGTTCTGTAACGTCGACGAAACTCACGCTGCACTGTGACTACCGATTTACAGCTCGAAAACTGCAACACACAAAACGCCTTCTGCTGTGCGGACGCCATTTTCACACTGACTGTTTGTTGCTAGGCTAGGCCACGGCGTGACTTTGGAGCCCTCTCGCGGTGATCTTGTAAAACTTGGAGATTTCCTCTTTCATGTGGTGTATGCCCAGTTGATGCACGGTTGATAGGTACGGAAGTATTCTCAGTTGAAATCGGATGAATCATTTTAAATAGCCCTGTATATGAAAGTGGAGGAGAAAGGAGTGGGTATAAAGGGTAATGCCCTTTACTCTTGTGGAAACAAGCGTTGCTTGGAAGACCGGGGTATTTGGTGTTCAGTCCTCAACAGGGGAAGGCATGGAATATGGTTATTTATCGACCAATTTTATATTATCTTGAGTCTCTGAAATTTACAGTAGTTTTCCCATAGAATTTTTCTTCGATGAAATTCTTTCCGCTGTTGTACTTGTTAGAATAATAATAGCTTGCAGGAAACATTCAAAACTTCCAATTAATCACATTGAGATTATTAACTTATAAATTAAAATAAAAACTAAATATCTTAATAACTGAAGGGGATTTGCCATAAACTTTGTTTAATGGAGGTATTTCACTTTGGTCAGTTAGCAATTTATTCTCATGCTTACGCAATCATCCCATGTGAGTACAATATAAATTACAATTAGAATACACGCCATATTGAAAAGTACTTTCATTAAACATTCAAGTGCGTTCAAGATCTTATCTCGTTCCTATCTTCACATATCAGGACGCTGATCCAAATTCCATTCGAGGAAAACTTTACAGAATCTGGGTACTATTGAAACTATTAAGGAAGCTCTGGAGTTCACAGATGAAGGCTACACAGTTTTAACGGCCAAGAAGTTCATTTATTGGGTTATCAGTGCTCATTACGTCAAAGTAAGAAAATAGAAAATTAATTTTAATACATTTTGCCGCTCATTTTTTTTTTTTTACTATGAGTAAATTCTTTTTAAAAAGCTCTGATTATGTTCAAATTTAATTATCGGGAGTAAATAGTGCGATAGGAACGGAGGTTTCCTAAATAATTAATTAAAGTAAAACAGACATTACACCTTACTAAATTTTTATTCATTTCATGCAAAATGCTCGAATTTCATCTATTCCGTTCGTTGTTCCTTTCATTTTGAGAATAATTAGGATTATCGAAGAGGGACACAAACTGGCGCAGTGCTCAGGCCAACTAATGCGGCTCACTACTCTAACTCCCGTACTACTGATATTGACATCATCGGGACCTGAACCCCTGATCTCGGCGTCTTCACTTTACTTTGGGGAAATCGTGTTACCCACTGAGCAATGGATGCTGGCTTCATTATGAGAAAAATTGTACTAATTTCCGAATGTTTGTCAGCTGTCCTTGGTTTATGGGTACTGCCATAATTCTTGAAACATTAGATTAATGAAAACAAATGTTAATATTTTTAAAAGAAATATGTATTCTACAGTATGATCAAATTCAAGATAGTAAGGTTTGGAAATTCATTGAAAAACACTAATAGGAGTGGGATATGGGAGTGATATGAGAGTATAGGATATGGGATATGGGAGTGAATGTTCAATGTTCTATACCGCCTTAAAAAAAGTCTGCAGCTGTTTCGAGTTTTATTTGAAATTAAAAATTATTGTCTATTAACTTTATTAGCTTTCTTAAAAAAAAAATTTAATTCATTTTTAGAAAAAGTATGATACACATTTTGCTAAGTTAGAATACAGTGAATTTTAACTTTTATTTAAATTTGCTCTGTGAGTAGTAGCAGAGCCAACATATATCAAGTCAAATTTTTCTACAAAAGATTTTGGATACAAAATTTTAAACAGAGAGAGCTTCACGCTTATCTTTATCCTACGCAGTGATGAAAGTAGGCTGGCAAGGTCTAGTGAACCGAACCGGGAAGAAAAGAAGACCCAGTATGGCGTACCGGTAAAAAATAATGGGGATCACACACACACAGTTAATTATAACATAATTTGTTTCAACTATTAGTTATATACTAAGTCCAAATTTATAATTCCCTCTAATTATGGCACGATCTCACACGACTGTTTTGGATAAACCTCAGTGAAGTGGTGGGGTCTCGCTTCCCTTCAGTTAATGGTTATTTATTGCAGGATACTGTAAGTATTGTATTTCTTGTTCTTAGGCTCAGTAACAAGTTTTTGAAATACTGTATTATTTTTGGGTTTGCATTATTTTCCTTATAAAAAATTGCTAGTTAATTATTAAAATTAAGTCTTGTATCAACTTATGACTGGATTTATTCTTTTAAATAGAAAAGGTGAAAGAGGGAAATGAATTGCGGCAATGTGGCAACATAGCATTGAGATTTAGGAATTTAGGTACGGTACCGGTAAGCGATGAAATCTACTCGCGCAGGACGATTAAATTTTAAATCCATTTTCACAGATTTCGACTTTGGGTGTGAAGCTTAAAATTTTGATGGCTGGGTTTCGTGAATTATTATTTCGTGACTACATCGCCCAAAATGTAATTTTTGACACTGTACTTTCAAAATTATTTTCCCTGGTTCCATTCCACGTATCCTGTATGGACTTCCGAAGATACATAAACTTAATTGCCCTCTTAAACTAATTTTATCAGCTATGGTACAGTTTATCAAAATTCTTGGTATCCATATTGAACTTCAATAGCTTGTAAATAAAACTTTTTGAGTTCTTCTTTATTTGTATATCTTGCTTTTCGCTGTAGCTTTGTTAGTTTTTTCATAATAAATGTTTAAACTCGGGAAGATCATTTGTAAATATACGAGTACGGGTATATACGAGTATAAGACTAAGATTCAGAAAGCTGGGTAACTGAATATGATGAAATCCATTTAAACATTTAATTTTCTTGTTATAATGGATTTCTGGTAAGTGGTTGCGTGGTTTCACATTATCACATTAACCCTTTTAATGACTAGTGGCCTTTTTTGAGACTAGATAAAAATGTCTGAATTTTTTGTCTCTCCATTCTCTCTCGAAGTTTGGTACTTGCCCCTATTACGTAACATCGAATCATTATCAGCAGCTCATCGGGTATATGGCCTTCACTAAAGAATTTCCCTTAACTGAAGAGTTCAACAAAGAGTAAGAAATACATTATTGTGTTCATTTATTTCTGATGTAAAATTTTCTTCATCTGTTTACTGATAAAATTTAATCTTATAAGACTGGTCTCCTATTTTTTTTATGGTATCGTACCATTTCTTTCAATGGAATACTGATTAGTAATTTTTTATAGCATATTAAGACTGAAAGAAGCTGGCATCACTGAATTCATAACCCGAAATATCCAAAGACATGCTTTCCACTGCACAAATGCCAAAGAAACAAATACTTTGAGGCGTTTAAGCTTACAAGACTTCTACGGCGTTTTCCTCTTGTGGGCATCAGGTACGTATATTCAAACATTTCGTGCTCCATATTAATTTGTCGCCTTCACCTATGGCGATGTTTCTTAACCGGGGTGTCGCGAACCTTTATGAAAAATGACAAAAAATAAGTAATTGAAAATTGAAAAGTTACTGTATGGATGGACATTTCAAATAAAAATGCCTACAGAAACTGCGTAGGCTAACTTTGAAATTACGTGGTGCTGGTGGGGACGAGACGGGCTGGATGAGGAAACTTGAATACTGAACAGCAGGGGACGAAAATCCTTCGGGGTTCCACGAAAGAACAAATGACATTAGGGTACCTTGATCCAGAAAAGGTTGACAACCACGTCGTCATCGTCGCTGCTGCTCTTCATGTTCATTTTGTTTTGGTGAGGTTCATTAAACTGATTGAATGATCTAGTATTGAATTAAAATGAATCATTTTACTGCATCAAATGCAGAAAAAATCAATCCACTGCAACAATTTATTTCCAAAAATATAGAGAGTTTACGCAAATGATCATACGCTTTTCATTATTACAACACATGTACTGCATGCAATTCTAAACGGCCTTCAGCAAATGTACCGTACAGGTTAGAATATATTGCAGTATTTATCAAATTTTAAAATTTTTATATAAAGACTTGAAGACTGAAGAAAACGTACAGACTAGAACGTAAACAAATTTTTCAAAAACGTTTCTTAATTGTAAGTAAAATAGATATAGGTAGCGACTCGTCTACTAATTTGAATATTGGAAAAACATTTGCCTTTGAAATGAATCGAAGTAAATCCCTTGACTCGGGATCAATTAAATAATTTTGATAAAGGGATCATAAAATCTGAACAGTACTTAAATACTGCATTAAGCAGCTCTTCGTTCTGTTCTACGTGACAGAATTTAGTTTTAAAGGTGTAAATTACCGACTGGATTTCTTTTGGAGGAATAGGAATGAATAGAAACATGGGGATTACCAATATATTCCTCATACCTACGTTTGGAAGGTAGTGTATGCTCAGCTATGACTTTACTATCCGTATCAAAGTACTTATTTAATTGATTAGCTATAGCTAAGGTTTAGTTTTAAATACATTTTTCAGAGTTAATTTTATGAGGAACCAATTTGTTCTTTCTTTTTCTCAAAGTTTCGCTAATCAATTTTAATTTTTTTTTTAATAGCCTTTTATTTCTAAAAAATATTTCTACAATATTCAGATTTTGGTTCACTACAAAGAAATAAACCAAAGCGTTTAAAATTAGTAAACACTTATTTTACCTTAAAAATGTATTAACAAATACAATTCATAACGCGTTGCTATGGAAATTACTTCCTAAATTCTGTGAAGTAAACGTCTCCCAATATAAATGAGAGTTATTGGAAAACCAGCGTTAAGGAGAATTGCAATGAATTACTTATACACTCTATACAGCATTTGTTTGTGAATGTCTTACGTTTTGTATAAGAAGTACTTCAACCTGCTTTTGAAGCGTTATTCAAACCGTGATCATTTCATAAAACGCATTTAAATCTCCATAAATAATTGGTGCAGACCGGCATGATAATATCAAAGTTCTTGAAGTTACTCCTGCTAGACCTTGTGGATATGGTCTTAAATCTATGTTGGACAAAATAATGGAAACACTTGCATTTTCGGTGCTATATTTTCTAATATCATTAATGGTGTTATATACTTTACTAAGTTGATATGTGAATGTATAAATATTGAACTTCTTCTATTTAATAATAGTGGGCCGGCCAAAAATTGAAAAGTCCTCTAGAAAAAACTTAACGGCGTCGTTTTTTGTTAATAGCAGGCACCCACCTTAGATAAGTAGTATTGAGGATGCCAAACAAGATGTGGGTGGACGCCACTCTCAGTTTTGGGTTTGAAGGTCCTATACAAGGTTACAAAAGTCAAATTCTGAAAAATTCCGAATTTTTGCATTTCAGTGGTGGCTCTATGTAACAACGTGTTTAAAGGTGTATCATTAGCACATAAAACATATTTTTGTGATTTTATGGATAATAATTGAATGTAACTATGACTCTGGATGTCTTTATTTCCATTAAAACTACATTTAGCATGCTGGGTGAGGTGCGCATGTACCTACTACTACCATACTACAAGTAATAGCAAGAACTATGACTGTAGGTGATGAGAGAAAGAACCTGGAAGATACCTACTATCTTGATGTTTTACAAAGACTGGACAGTCATTCCAAGGATGATTTCAATGCATTGGAACTCAAGTGGCATAAATCATGTTACTTTTTATGCACCTCTGAAGGCAAACTCAAAAGGCTGCGAAGTCAGCAGCAGACCATGGGTGCATCGACGACCACAAAAAGTGCAGGCTCTCAGGCTTTTTCCCCAAAGCGTAGACGTTCAACACCAGTGATTGCTTGGACCATCTGCATGTTTTGCCAAAAGAAGACCACAAAGAAACTGCACAGGGTGGAGAATGAAGAAGTCAAATGACTTGATCCATTGTCAGCGGTGAGTGATGTGATTGCAGTTGAAGGCTGCTATCATCTTGCATGTTTGGTGACATATGAGATACGTACTAGAAAACAAGCGGTGTCAGAGGAGCAGCAAGGGCCTGAAAATGAGTGAATGACGAAGCTGTGCAAAGACGTGACAGTAGGTCTGTCTCGTGGTCACGTATACAACATGGGAGACGTCTGAGACAGATACGAGAGTATGTGTAATGACACCGGCACCACCGTGAAATACTCCAGGAGAACAACGTTCTACGAAGATGTTCAAAGGCTGCTTGGATCAAACGCCAGCTATGTACGCCCATTGTCAAGGAGCCCGCTGCTGATTTACCCTGGAGAGAGCTCAGATTTCATCATCTCCAAAGCACTGGCTAAGTTTTTTGAACAAGGTCCTGTCACCTCTGAGTCAGAGTCTACTGAAGATGAAAATGCTGATGTCCGCATGTGTGCCACTAGCAACATATTCGACATCGAAGTCTGAGCTGATGAACATCCTGATGGCTCAGTAGACCATAAGCTGAGGTTCCAACCTCTGATTTGAAGACCTGTGTGATGATATATGGCCATGCACTCATTCAAGCTCTTGGCAAGCCTGGTGTCTGTCGAACATTCGGCGACTATGCTGAAGTGTTCTTCAAGGCCGTGACAAATTATTTCAATGAACACACAACAAGAGTTGATGTCATCTTTGATCGGTACGCAGGGGAAGGATCGATCAAAGCAGTTACCAGGACAAAGCGTGCAAGCAAGAAGGAACCGATTCGGAAAGTCATTGATGGCCCACAAGTTCCACTGCCTGAAGTGTGGAAAAACTTCATGGCCCTGGATACAAACAAGGCTGACTTAGCCTTGTTTCTGTCTAACGTCATCACTGAGAAGGGCAGAGATCTTCAAGAAAGATGTCAGCTGGTGACAGGGGGTGGCTTCTCTGAAGCCACTGAAGTATGGTCAACCAGGCGACATGACGTTCCACTGCATAGCAACCATGAAGAGGCGGACACCAAGCTCATCCTTCACTCATGTGATGCAGCGTCCCAGGGCTATGAACGAATACTGGTAGTGTGCAGAGATACTGATATAATGGTGCTGCTGATTCACTTCGTTTGTACCAAGGTCGCTGAAGTGTGGATGCTGTGCGGAACGCCCAAGAACCGAAAATGCTACCCCGTGCACGATGTATTCAAGAGTTTGTCGTCCCCAGTCAGGGACAACCTGTAAGCTTCCAAGCTTTAACCAGGTGTGACACAGTCTCGTCCTTCAGTGGTCATGGAAAAAAGAAGTGTTGGAAGGTGTTCAGTGACCACCCACTCCTGCTGCACGCCATTGGTCGAGATGGGGATATCGCAGATGTTAAGTTTGTGTGTCATTTGTATGGCACCCCGGAACAACACAGTTGATGACACCAGAGTTCACCTTTTTGGGAAGGCCAAGAAGACTCTGGAAATGCTCCCACCGACAAAGGATGCCCTGGGGCTCCACGCCAAGCGGGCAAACTATCAGGCCAAAATATGGCTCCAAGCTGACAAAGAGCACGTAAATGTTGAAGATCCAGTGGACACTTCAGCCTGGAAGTTGGAAGATGGGAACTTCCTATCAGTGTGGACAAGACTTCCCCAATCCCGAAAGCCTGCCTGGAGCTTGTTGCTTGTGGTTGCAAGAAAAAGTGCAAGACAGCTAGATGCAAATGCTTCAGGAAAAGGATGAAGTGTACGACAGTGTGTGGTTGTGACGACAGCGGTTGCTGTAACCCAGCTGGATAGTAGATCCATGTCTCTCTTCCGGGCTGAAATCGAGAGAAGCTGGAATGTGCTGTAAGGAACTAATAACTCTGTTCTTAAGTGATTGCAATCCACACAATTGTGACGGTCAGTGCAGCATTTCGGTGGTGTTCATCAAGAAACGTGAACTTGTAGATTTCACTAGTGTGTAAACTGTATAGTTATGGGGCTATATTTACTGCTTTTTTATTTAGTTATGATAATTCTGCTACTGTGAGTACTTAATTCATGCCATCAAACTTATTAGGCACTAATCATGTTTAAATAAATTGTTTTGACAAACAGACTTGCTCAATGTTTTTTTCGCCAATTAAAATAAAAAAATCACAAATTTTTAGCACAATTTCGGTCGTGATTAACTTGAAGTTGACCTTCAGTTGGTAATTCGGATGGAATAAGCGTGTCATCATACTTCTTTATCACTAAGAGTGGCAAAATAACACATTTGGTCAAACCAATTGGCTCAGAATATTTTTTTTTTAATTAAAATTAGAAAATATAATTTTTTGCACAGCTTGACCTCGAAATTACCTTAAAAGCCTAAAGCGAGAGTGGCATCCACCTGCATTTTATTCCTCACCTACAGGTACATTGATTTAGCATGGGTGCCAGCTATTAACAAAAAACGCCGTTCAAAGTCGATTTTTGAATTTTGGCCGGTCCACTATAAGCTGATATTGGTATTTTATCTTGTAAAATAAATAAAATATGGCGGTTGGAAAGGATGTTACTGATTGTGAAAGGGACACGATAGTTGGAGCTCGCTTGGTTGGTTTCTCAGTATTAAATATCGCGTGATTGTCCCTGCATCTCGAGGAACAGTACCCAAGGTTATGCTAAGAACTCTAACAGGGATGGTTTGTCAGGCTCATGGCATTAAATTTAAAGTACGGAGACTCCAAAGAGAATTCAACTTAGGCCTCTTTATTGTCTCAATGATTTAATTTTTTTTGTAAAACTCGAAGAAAATACTTCCACCATTTGTATCAATGGTGATCAGCTACTCGCCGTTTGGTTTCAACAATTCTTCAGATTAAAATTTTTAATTTGTTTTTTTTCACTACATTAAAATTGAGAAGCTATATTATTAATAATAGATACGAAGTGACACTACATTATAGATTGGACTGGTGTGACGCATCAACTGACTGTGTTGACTTCACAAGTTCACACAGTGTATAAAATATAGAGTATCCATCAGATTTTTTTAAATTGTTGTAGGTCTTGGACTTGGGTTTCTGGTGTTGCTGATTGAAATTCTTCTAGCACGCAAAAACAGGAGAGAAGCTGTCAAGGAAGGCCAAATAATGGGATAAGAACGAGACAAAATAAAATGAACAGCGATCACTTACTGCTTTTTCAAGGACAAGGATTATGAATTTTTGTAGTTTATTCATCAGTGATCCATTATTTTAAATTGTATGATATGGAAAGACGTTATAAAATCAAAATTGTACGTTTCGAGAATGAAAACTGGCAAAAATTGGTTTTTCATAATTTATTGCATGTTTATGCAATTTAAAATAAATGTTTTCCGATGATGTTATATTCACTCTAGAAATTAATAAGTATTTGTTTTCATGTCTTGTATATCTGCATTTGCATGTATATATTTTCGGTTCAAAGAGAAAAAGGTAGTTCAAACTCATTATTAATTTGTGGTCAAAGCAGGTAGTTTTGAATATATATATATATATATATATATATATATATATATATATATATATATATATATATATATATTAATATATATATAACGTAAAGAACGACGCTTTGTATAGGAGAATTAACCGCGCAAGATGAGAGCGAAAGAACGAAACAAATGAAAAAGTGAGGTTACCTCATTTTTCATTTGTTTCGTTCTTTCGCTCTCATCTTGCGCGGATAATTCTCCTATACAAAGCGTCGTTCTTTACGTTAATTATACTGCGTGTTTGCAGTTATAATGTGTGTATATATATATATGTGTGTGTGTGTGTAGATAGATAGATAGATATATTAAAAATATGTTGTTTATTCGCTTTGAGTAATTTGTAACTTCTTTCGAAAAGACAGATTTCAAAGTAGTGAAATTTTATATTTTTACTAATTTTGAGTAAAATACCAAAAGATTCAAAAGATAAAAAATACTTAAAACCCTGATGGCTTTTTACAAAGCATAAAATAATAAAAAATGAATTCTGAAATACCTTTTTACGTCTTCATTCAAATTTCATTTTTATCGCCTCTTGGTTTATGTGCGAAAATTTGAATACGAAAAATTATCTCTCGTGGCGTGTGTGTCCCACACATGACCGAAAATCATAAGGTCTAGGTTAGATCCCCAGTGGCCCTTAAATTTTAGGTTCTTTTGAATTTTTATTTGCCGTTATATATATATATATAATATAATATATTATATATATAAAATATATTATTATTATTATTTATATATATAATTATATATATATATAATATATTATGAATGTGTGAGCATGCAAACATGCAAGTATGTAAGCATTCGATATATTTCACCTGTTTGTCTAATATAATTCAATAAAGATTTATGTCATGCAGAGAAAGATTTATTATTTACAGTATATTAGTGACCTCTAAAATTACAGTTACGTTTGATCACATCTATAACTATAACATTTGTAACATGATTGCTTCAATGTTTGATGTTAGTAGTATGGATCGCAAATAATAGATGGGAAATGTTGTGTTTACTTGGAAGGTCATGATCGGTGGTAACCGCCGTGCATCCCTTTTGCAATATTGTAATATTACAAAGAAGGAGAATTGTAATATTACAGGTCCCTCTCTCCACCCTATCGTCTATTGTTATATATATATATAATATATATATATGCGCCTCGGTGGTGCAGTGGCTAGCGTTGCTGACTACGAATCCATCGTCCCCGGGATCGAAACCTGGTGACGACAGGCGGCGCGAGCAAAAACCCAGCAATTTATCCTTCCACACAATAAAGAAACTGATTGGTAGATAAATGGGTACCGTAGTAGCCTCGTGGTTAAAACGCTGGGCTGCTGGAGGGGCGTGGTTCGGATTGCACGTTAAACTGTAGGAAGCAAAACCAACGTTAACCAAGGTTATATATATTAGATTCTAACATTCCAACTCAAAATATATTGTTTTCCTCAGCTTAACATCGTTTCTAACCAAAATTAAATTATTCTTATTATCAATTACGACATTTCTTCTCGATCAAATATTCTCATTAACCCATCAAGTGAAAACCATAGAAATACTTGTGAAAATTATTGCCGTTTAAATTATATCTAAACTAACTAAATTAAGGTGCAGTTGCGCTCATTATTCTTAAGACACTCTTGAGAACAGCTAGCGACACCTGGCATATATTTGTTGTGTGTACTACAAACGGTTGTAACATTTTATAAATGAATGTTCAGTGAGTGAGCGCTGACTGGGTGGTTCACTCATTGCCAAATGTCTTTAGAACATAATTATTTCTATTCATCACTCTGGTTTCCATATTACTAAGGAGACATAAATGAATAATTAAATATAAATTCAAGAAGGCGATATAGATTAACAATGAAGTAAATAAAAAATGGTCTTGTAAAAACTAAAAAAAAAAACCTTCGGATGTGATGACGATGACAGTGTTCATGATATTGGCAAGCCTGACCGAACTGAAGTTTCAATGTATAAAAACAGAGCCGTTGGTAGACATTATTGCGCCCTGAGCAAATTCCACGACTTGCACCACCCATCCCGCTTGTATTATTTATATTTAATATTAAACATAGATTCAGATATTATTTTGTGTTATAACAAAGACAGAGCAAAAACCTGATATATATAAATACATATATAGGCAGTTTAGGAATTAAAAAAACAATGTTTTGATGCATATTAAGTTTTAATAACATTATAACATTACGAGATTGATGGGAATCTGTAGGTTTCATACGTCACTGCTTAGAATATTTTCCAATTGGCAAATGGACGACAGCTGAATGAATACTACTGGTATGGCATTGTTATATCCGGAGCAAATGCTATTTCTACAGTAGATCAACAACAGTGATATGGTAATAAAGAGTCAGTGAGAGAAATATTATTTAGAAACGAAGAATGTTTTGTATTGAGGTAGCATCATAAATGCATATAATTGTTTTGTATTAACAAGTTCCAAGTTACAACTTAAGTGTTGAACCACTGCAGCTATGACTCTTGGCGGTCTCTCTCTCCAATAATGAAGACGCCATAGGATGTGGAGGAAAAGGTTTTCGTCGGTAAATATCACTCGGCTCAAAAGTCAAGTCATTTGTCAACATGTTAGGAGGAGATTGTAGACACCAATCGACCAGAGAAGTACTCTGGGTGGGACGTTAGACAGAAGATATGGAGTGCTGGAACTCCAGTTTCTCCTATCACTGTCCTCCTTAGCTGATCTTTTTTCGTGTCATCTACCCTGTGAGCAGTCCAGTATGCTCTCAAACACACACTTCTCTCACTATTCTTCACTACATACATCTTACGCACTACATCATCTTTTCAAAATTTAAAAAAAGTGGCATCAACTTGAAGAGCCTCGGAGTCCCCTGAGGAGGGGACCATAAATGTCCCCACTTCTGGCCCCCCCCCTCCCGATACTGGACCTCTGTTTGATTCACTTTTCTTAAATTTCTGCAATATTAGTGGCCTTTTCTCAAATTTTCAATCTGTTGAACACCACCTCTCCTTCTCTAAACCTCATCTTCTTTGCCTCACTGAAACTCATATTGGAACAACTGACAGCAACCCTTTTCTGTACCTTCTTACTTTCTCTATACTCCATTTCACTCCAAAGGTGATGTTGCGTATATGTACGCAATGACCTAACTTGTTCTCCTATTCCTGAACTCGAATCTTCCGAATTATATACACTCTGCCTATGGCTTACATGCCAATCTCAAACTAAATACATCTGCGCTGTTTACCTTTCTCCTAATTCTACTGGCGATCCAAAATTCTTTGACTAACTCACTTCCAAAGTGGAATACATTCTATCCAACTCTCCTTTCGATGAAATCTCCTTTTTTGGAGAGTTCAATGTTCACCACCACCTTTGGCTTTCCTCTCATTTCACTGACATCCCTAGTGAACTAGCTTACACCTTTCTTATCCTAAATGAGCTAGAGCAGATTGTACAGCACCATACCCGTATCCCGATCGCCTTGGAGATAGGCCCAACATTCTAGATTTATTTCTTACCTCTCATCCTTCCTCTGACTCTGTTAAACTTTTTTCTCCGTTGGGCACCTCCGATCACAATCTTATATCTGTTTCGTGTCCTATCACTCCAATTCGGCCTTTGGATCCTCCCAAGAGGAGAGGCGTTTGTCACTTTACCTCCGCTGATTGGGAGGCCCTTGGACAGTACTTCTGTGATTTCCCATGGAATGATTACTGTTTCCGTGGCCGGGGCCCTTCTGGGTGTGCTGAGCGCATCACAGAGGTGATTCTCTCGGCATGGAGGCGTACATTCCATATTCTATTCCAACTACAATGCATAAAACCTTGTTTTAACTTTACACGTTCTAATGCTATCCGCAACAGAGAGGAGGCATTCAGAAGGTACCGTCGCCATCCAACTCCTGACTCTCACTCAGCGTATATTTGTGCCCGGATTCGTGCAAAACCCGTTCTTCGACTAGCCAAAAATTCCTTCATCTGACAACAAAAATGTGAAAATCTATCCAATTCTAATTCTTCTCGCTCTTTCTGGCATCTAGCTAAGAACCTTTTCAACAACTTTACCTCCTCTTCTTTCCCTCCTCTTTTCTCTTCCGACGGCACAGTTGACATCTTCTCTGCTGACAAAGCTGAACTCTTCGCTCAAACGTTTCCTTACAATCCAACCCTGGACGATTCCGGTGCTGTTCCTCCACCTCCTTCCCCCTCTGACTTTATTTTGTCTGAAATTAGAATTTCTTCTAAAGATGTTCTCTCTGCCCGATCTGGCCTCAACTTTAGGAAGGCGTATGGTCCTTATAGTGTTGTTAAGAACTTTGCTACTGTGCTGACACCCTGCCGAGGCAAACTCTTTCGTCTATGTCTTTCATCTGGTACTTTTCGTTCCTGCTGGAAGTTGGTTTTCATTCAGCCTCTCCCAAAGAAGGGTGACCGCCTCTCAACCCTCCAACTACTGTCCAATTGCTTTGATTTCTTGCCTTTCCAAAGTTTTTGAATCTACCTTAATAGGAAGATTCTTAAACATCTTTCTTCTCACAATCTTCTTTCAGATCGTCAGTATGAATTCCGCAAGGGACGCTCTATTGGCGATCTTCTTGCATATATCTCTGACTCTTGGTCATCCTCCTTTCGGGACTTCAGTGAAACTCTTATTATTGCGCTAGACATATCAAAAGCTTTTGATAGAGTCTGACACAAATCTTTAATTTCGAAACTGCCCTCCTTCAGTTTCTATCCTTCTATCTGTGCCTTCATCTCTAATTTTCTTTCTGGCCGGTCTATAGCTGCAGTTGTAGATGGCGACTGTTCTTCTCCTAAAGTTATTAACAGTGGTTTCTCAGGGTTCTGTCCTGTCACCCACTCTTTTCCTTTTATTTGTTAATGATCTTTTAATTCAAAATTCCTGTCCTGTTCACTCCTATGCCGATGATTCGACTCCTCACTTCTCCACCCGCTTCACAAAGCGTCCCTCACAGCAGTCGCTTCATGATTCGCGTAGACGGCTATGGGACACCTGACCTCTGATCTTTCTGTTATATCTGATTGGGGCAGAGAAAACCTTGTGGCTTTCAATGCCTCAAAAACTCAGTTCCTCCATCTGTCTACTCGTCCCAATCTTCTATACAACTATCCCCTTACTTTCAGCAACACAACTCAATCCTTCCTCTTCGCTTAACATTCTTGGTGTTTCCTTCTCTCGTGATCTTTCCTGGAAAGATCACATATACTCTCTTTCTAAAACAACTTCTAAGAGGTTAGATCTGCTGTACCGCCTCCGCGGTTTCTTCATCCCCACTCAGTTGCTATCTGTGTACAAGGGTCTTGTTCGTCCCTGTATGGAGTATGCTTCTCATGTGTTGGGTGGTTCAACCCACACAACCGTACTTGACCGGGTGGAATCAAAAGCTTTTCGTCTCATCAATTCTCCGCCTCTTACTAATTGTCTTCAATCTCTCTCTGTTCGCCGCAATGTTGCCTCACTCTCTCTTTACTATCACTATTATAACGGACATTGCTCTTCTGAATTCTCTCACTGCATGCCTCCTCCTTTCAGGAGAGCACGCACTACCAGACTTTCTACACTTTCTCATTCCTTTTTCTATCCAACTATCTAATGCAAGGATTAATCGGTATTTTTAGTCTTTCGTCTACCCAACCGGTCAACTCTGGAACAATCTCCCTCAATCCATCTTTCCTCCTGTCTATAACCTCCCATCTTTCATACACAGAGTGTCTAGGCATCTCGAAAACCCTGGAACTTGATTTTGGCTCTATATTTCTTCTATGGGAAGTGCGCTTTTGTGGGCATTCATCGTTGGCCCCTCCTTCCTGCATAAAAAAAATCGAAGGCTATTTTCTCGATGTTGCTGATTTAACTTCTTGATAGCAAGGGTCCGATGGTGTAACCCAGCTTCATGTAGCCGCCACCTTGCTGGCATTGACGAAACATCAAGCTTCAATTGTTCCCTTATGGCAACAGCATTGGTAAAGGGATGGGCTTCGACAACATCGCAGATCCTCAGATCATCCGCAGCAGTTGTTAGTCGAGGTTTCCCCGTTCTGCGATGATCTCGTAGATTCCCTTCTTCTTGCCACTTCTTCAACCATATATAAACAGTGTTCCTAGAAATTCCAAGTTCTCTTGCAATTTGAGTTGGAGACAGCCCGCTATCCTTCATGCCGATGATTCTTCCCCATTCAGCAATTTTCTGGTGATGGTAATCAATTCTGCAGAGTAGTTTCTTCGATGAGATTCAGGAGTAGTGTGAGCTTATTCTCAGTCACTATACCTGTTAACACCTCTGTCATGACGTCATGTGGTGTCACGTGATATGTTAAAAGTCAGGTGGAATTGTTGGAATGTGGAAAGAGTTTGGAAAATGGTCATTAAGCTGCTATACCAGCGGTTCCCAAATATTTTTGTGATTACTCCTTTTGGTTCATCGCCAAATGGAAATTACCTCCCTGCAAAAATTACACAGGAAACTTCATTTCATTGAGCATGAGAACAATTATTCAAATTTTATAAATATAATACTCGTATATTTCTATATACTGTATACAGTGCCTCATGTATAAGTTAAACACATATGATATTGGTCAAAGAATGGCTACAACATTACATAGGAAGCAAGCAAAACGCGTCATCACCAACTACTAGTCTAGTGCGAGGGATGCAACTGTTTCTGCTGAACTAACGCTTGAATTCTGGGTTCAGTTTCGCTCAAGGCGCAGCGTAAATCGCCTTCAATGTGCAGCCGATTTCGCAGTTTGTTCTTTATGACCATCATTGCTGAAAAGCCTGCCTCACAACGATAACTTGTCGCAAAAGGCACCAACATTTTCTTTGCCTTTTCAGCAAGCAATGGATACTCCCCATCCACTTTTGTCCAAAATGTCTTGAATTTTTTTCTTTGCAAACTCAAACTTCAGAATAAGATCTTGCCACATTTTCAGGAATTCTGCTTTCAGTTCAGGTGAGTCACTGTTTTTCAGAGCGTAATAAGTGAATGGCCTCTTTTTTTAGATAGCATGGCTGCGAATTAGATATGCTTTTGTGCTACATCGACTACAGGAAGTCACAGGCAACAACGGTGGCTGGACAAGATATTAAATTTGTTGTGTTCATATATAAATATCTCTCAAATACAATGGTAATTATGAATGTGTAACACCTTTGCAAAATTGTCAAATATCATCGTTTAAATGGCTCTATGTTTATTGATATGAATCACTGTAATAGTTTTATTTTCTGTAATTATCTCCTTTGAGGTGAGAGACCGCCAAGAGTCACAGCTGCAGTGGTTCAACACTTAAATTATAACGTGGAACTTATTAATACAAAACAATTATATGCATTTATGTTGCTGCCTCAATACAAAACATTCTTCGTTTCTAAATAATATTTCTCTCACTGACTTTATTACTATATCAGTGTTACTTATCCAGAAACAGCATTTGCTCCGGATATAACAATGCCATACCAGTAGTATCCATTCAGCTGTCGTCCATTTGCCAATTGGAAAATATTCTAAGCAGTGACGTATGAAACCTACAGATTCCCATCAATCTGGTAATGTTATAATGTTATTAAAACTTAATATGCATCAAAACATTGTTTTTTCATTCATAAACTGCCTATATATGTATTTATATATATTAGGTTTTTGCTCTGTCTTTGTTATAACATAAAATAATATCTGAATCTATGTTCAGTATTAAATGTAAATAAATAAATAAATATATTTGGAATATGCTCAGGGCGCAATAATGCCTACCAACGGCTCTGTTTTTTATAGATTGAAACTTCAATTCGTTCAGGATGACAGGCTTACCAATACCATGAACACTGTCATCACGTCCAAAGGTTTTTTTTTAGTTTTTACAAGACCATTTTTTATTCACTTCATTGTTAATATATATCGCCTTCTTGAATTTATATTTAATTATTCATTTATGTTTCCTGAACAATATGTAAACCAGTGATGAATGGAAATACTCATGTTCTACAGACATTTGGCAATAAGTCAACCAACCAATCAGCGATCACTCACCCAGATTCATTCATAAAATGTTACATCCGTTTGTCGTACACAACCAATATATGCCAGGTATCGCTATCTGTTCTCAAGAGTGTCCTACGAATAATGAGCGCAACTGCACATACCAATTTGTTTTTAAGATCGAAGTATTAACGTAGAAGTTATGACAAGTTATGACGTGTTCCCATATGGGAACAGTAGCTGGAACCCCACTTAATATATTGTTCCCAAATGGGAACACTGGCTGCGAAGGTAAGGCCTGAAAAAATTCCAGAATTATTGAAACTCAATTTACTCTTATATTTATACAAACAGAAATGTATTATGAAAATCTTAACAAATACAGCTTATTCAAATGATGCATATTATACACATAGTTTTATAAAAGTAGTGAATCAAATGGAGAATGGTAAACCCTTGTTTTAATCTCTTGTCCGTCAATCCTGCCATTGTTCCCATTTGGGAACAACAATATTCATCATATTATTTTTACAAAAATTCAGCAAATATGTATACAAATCGAAATTACAACGGCTAGAAAAATAATGGGAATCATTTGGAGAAATTTCCGCAGCAGAAAAGCAAACATCATGCTCAAATTATGGAAGAGTCTAGTGCAGCGGTTCTCAAACTTTTTCTTCTGTACCCCTTGAATTCTTTCACGGGATTTTCTGGATTTTCGAGAGATAGAGGATTTTACTTTCTTTACGACCGTGTGATTTGTGGCCGTTTGTTAATTGTATATAAAATTAAAAAGGTTATATTTTTTGGACCCCTTCGCGTACCCCCTAAGATTCCCTCGCATACCCCTGGGGGTACGCCGTACCCAAGTTTGAGAACCACTGGTCTAGTGCTACCAATAATTGAGTATTGCTCAGTACTCACAAGCCGATACAGAAAACGAGACATTGCGAACATTGAAGCTAAACAAAGGACTTTTACGTCTAAGATAGAAGAATCGGAAGGTGAAGACTACTGGTCTCGACTACAATCCCTGAAACGCTACTCTCTCGAAAGATGGCGCGAGCGGTACACAGTAATATACATATGGAATACTTGAGGGCTTTGTCCCTAACCTTAGAAATGAAGTAGAAACAAACTGGAATGAGAGAAGATGTAGATTTTGTACAGTCCCAGCTGCTGTGGGACAGGGGGCCATGAAAACGAGCTTGGAAAATACCCTCAGAATACGAAGCACAAAGCTTTTCAATGCCCTACCAAAAGAAGTAAGGAATCTCCAGCACATTGACCTGAATAACTTCAAGAACCAACTGGACAGATTCCTGTGTAAAGTCCCTGACCAGCCATGCGTGGCTGGCTACGAGGTCAGAAGGAGATCAGACAGTAATTCCCTCCTTCATCAAATCCCGAAAATGAAGCAGGATGCTGCAGAGGGGTCGACCGCAGGTCGATCCTGAACCGTCGTTCGAACTCACACAAAGTAACACAAAGTACGTAACGAGTATGAAATACAGATACAGTGAAAAGGCATTCTTAGATATATAGATTATGACCACATTTCATAAATTCGAATGAAAAGTACTTACCAAAATAAATATGAATCAGAAAGCACTTCAGTATGTGTAATTTTCACAAACTTTGAAGGAGCACTGACTAATGACGTAGAGGGCTATATAAGTTTCAAAAGGGTCTCATTTTTCAGGAAGTCTCTGACAAACATGCTATAACGGAACATTTTTGCATGATAACTACTTAAATGTGAAAACTGAAACTTAAAATATGTTCCCAAATGTGAACAATGGCACTTAATAGGTGAATTCAGTTACCTTCATATTATTTTTTTTAATTTTTCCTTCAGCAAGTTTAAAAATTTCGTTAAGCTTACACACGAAATTTGAATTACTAGTTACTATTAAAATATTCCACTTTAAATTATTCTTTGTACTGTATTTAAAAACCTGTGAGTAACCTCACAAAGATTCTTTTTTTCTTGCACGCCATGGTACTTGTAGGTTATCTCCCTCCGCCCCCCACGCTTGATTTGTCATCGTGGCAAATAGCAAGAAGTCGCAGTAAATTCGATAGATACTATTAAATATATAATTTGGCTCATGTAATAACTATTGATACGATTTATTTTTAAACTAATTTATGGCCGGATTCTGAAGGATCGCCATTATAAAGTTAAGGATCACCTGAAGATCAGGGCCCCCAGCCTTTTTTAGTTAGCTTAATAAGGCTAACTAACGAAAATATCACGACCTAACCTAACCACTCATCAAGGGCGTACAGTTGACCTAATGATTGGTTAGGTTAGGTCGTGATATTTTTGTTAGTTAGCGTTATAAGGCTAACTAAAGAAGGCTGGAGACCCTGATCTTCAGGTGATCCAAAGTTAATGTAAGTCGTATAACAAATCAACAACCAATGTGCATCAAACATTCTAGAACGAAATGCTCGTTTGATTGTTCTGCGTGCGTGCTATTTGCCACGATGACAAATCAAGCGTGGGGGAGAGATAACCTACAAGTACCCACGCCATCGCTAATTTTCTTCATTATATTATATTAACATAAAAATTTTAAATGATTTTCAGATTCCTAATTTCCACTCTCAACGCATCAAGACGGAATAAAATTCACAAATGTACAATTTACAAGTTTGCAAATTTTCGTTTACATATTTATCTATATAAATATCACGTGTGAATTCGAACTGGAAAACCAACATGAATACTTTGTAAATGGAATTATACAGGTAAATATAAAATAAAATTATATTGCAAAATAAAACAACTTTAAAATACTTATTGCCTACTGTACGAATAGCTAATTAAAGTTAAAGGAAAGATACTCTTCAGCAATACAGAATCTACTGGGTGCTACTGTAGTATGCGGTCTACCTACGATTGGTTAGGTTTAATCATGATATTTTCGTTAAAACTAACGAAAATATCATGACTAAACCTAACCAATCGTCAAGGGCGATTGACAATGGGATGTAAACAAACAATTAGTAAACAAGATAAGAAGCTATAATTAAAAGGTAGACCGCCGAATCGTAGGTAGACCGCATACTACAGTAGCACCATCTACTGTAGGTATAGTGTGAATGTATAGAGAAAGAAGTAGTGATACTCCTTTAGATATAAATGTGGTACTGGTCTGGTCTTTTTAACTAAATCTATGAAATCCTAAAATTATTTCCGTTTATTTTCCATTCAGTTCAACTGTAATTTCCCATCTACCGAATAATTTTATTTAATCCACTCCGAAATTGTCAATTCTCACTTTCATGTACGTTGTACATATTCATTCACCCCATCACGACATCCTTTTTTAAATGAGGGAGTAGTGTCACAAACACATGATCTACCATCCGCATGTTCGGACTCTACCCATGTTTGTGCCATGAGAAGTTCGCTCAAAGATGCGAATGTACCTTAATTTCAATCCTTCGAAGTTCAGCCAAGAAATATCAACGGTTTAGATTGTTTAAGGTTTCCATCAGGGTATTTCCCATATCCCCATTTCTCAGTCATTCTGTAATCAATTATAATTAATTGTAATTATAATTATTTGACTGTTGGACATCAGATCGTCCATCATCATATCCCTCATGAAAGTCGCGTGTGGGAAGTGACCTGTTCACGGGCGACATTATTATTATTATTATTATTATTATTATTATTATCACTAGTACAGTTCCCGCCGCTTCGCTGACGGTTAGACAGGCTAAACTACAAAAAAAGAACCCAGCCGTGAAAATTTTGAGCTTCACATTGTGTCAACATTTCTGAATCTGGTATCTCCCAAAACCTCCTCACCCCCATTCATACAACTTGGGGCTAACCCCCTCCCCCATTACCCCCACCCTCCCCATTACCCCACCCCTCCCCCATTACCCCCACCCTTCCCCCATTGCTAAACTACAGAAAAGAACACAGTCATGAAAATCTTGAGCTTCACATTGCCGCCCGTAATACAATTTCTGAATTTTTTTCTCACAATTTTTTCTCACAATTTCTGAAAGTGTGACGGACAGACGGACAGCTCTCTTATTACAGTATAGATTATTATTATTATTATTATTATATATGGTGAACCCAAAGTCTCTCCCCAATACGAAATACTTAATTTAGGAAAAACTCAAACTGCAGTCCGTGAAGTCGTTTACATATCGATTTTTTTATGTTAGCTACCCGAACATTACGCAACGTTCCAGCGAAAATATTGCCCATTCCTTTCGAATAAATGTTCACATTTATTTTTTCAGTGGTGTGTGGCATTAACTATGCTTAACATGTCCCCAACTGGTTGCATAGCACAGGAGAACTGAAAGTGAACATTCGAAAGGAGTGTGCCAACGTCTCTCTGAAATAATACGCAATCTCTGAAGCAATTTATGTAAGAGAATTAACATACAGTATGTAAACGATTTAACGACCCCATGTTTGAACACTTATTGATTTACACAATATTCTATGTGGACTCAGACTTTTGGTTCAGTACAAAATTCCAAAATGGGAATTTAGATGAACTTTAGTTTCGGAATATTTTAACGAAATATTTGAAAAATAGAGATCTTTTGACCTTTTCCATGAATATTAAAATATATAAACCACAGAATAACCTTTCCTTTCAACTTCCAAAACTCTATTTTATTATTATATGTTTTTCACAGAAAGAGGTTAAAAAACAGTGACCTTAAAATATCATAAAAGTTATGATAATTTTTAAATTCTATTTTGTCTAAAGTGGTTATTTATTCATTATTTAAATAACCGTTCAGAATATATTTCCAGAATTAAATGAATATATATTAATAAATTTTCAGAATATATTATTAAATATAATAGTTCCTAACATTCTGATCCCTTTTTTTTTTAACCGACTTTTCTTTAAAAATCATTACGTTCACGTTGGACTCCATTGGAGTGAGTGTTGTTGTTTGGTGGGGTTGGTTAACCTCCTTCGCAATATCTTAGTCCGTATGAGGGAGGGGACCTACAGCGTTACTTGCGATCCGAACCACGCGTTGCTACATAATCTGGAGGCAGAGGACGGTCACCCATCCACCTACAACCTAGCCCCAATGTACCTGTAACTTCACTTCACCGATCGACGCGAAGCTGTATATGAGTAAAGGCCTCATGCGTGACAATGTAAAACTTGCTCATAAATGTTCAAGTTTAAAAAGCATTTTAACAGGTGTAAATCATTATTCTTACAATAGAGGGTACTGTAACTTTATGTAAAGAAATGTTATTTTATTTATAGCTCCTCTTAAACTACAATTACTCAGTGATAAATAGAAGTATATTTCCTTTTTGTTTTGAAATTACATTAAATGAAGTAATGACATTTGCTCATTTACTGTAAATTAAGTAGTTAAGTTAGAGTCGATTTAAAAATACGATAAATCAGAAACAAAATGCCTGGTGGTAATTACACAGACGATTGCTACAGAGTAACAACAGGAACGGTAAGTTTTATAATTTTATTTTAAATTATTTCGTAGGTCTTTCGAGTATGGTAATATATTATTTGGTGCAGAGGAGGAAAGTTCACGTGTATAAAGTCGGACTGCATAAAATTGATTTAGCATAAAGCTGCCCCACAAAATTAGACATTATTAGTTCGAAGAATTTGACATTATACTAAAAACAAATTATATTTTAGTTAATAAATGCATTTGTTTAGGTTTTAAATTAACAAAATAGTGTTCAAAATTATGAGTTCCATTTCTGTCGAACGTCTACTTCATGAAATCTGACTTTGTTCATGTAATCCTTAAATTATAATAAATAAAGAATAACATTTTTTTACAGTACTATCCGTATTCATGGATCCAAAAGTTACCGAACGGAGAGATGATTCTTCATGGTTTGGTGGCTGAAATCTTGAGCATTTTAATGCGCAAATATGGCAAATGGTACGTTCAGCATTATTATCTATACTACAAAAAGGTACTGTCCGTCCGTTCGTCCGTCCGTCCTGAGCGTTCAATTATTCGGTCAATAAAACTATAGAAAAGAACGCAGCAATGAAAATCTTAAGCTTCACATCCGAACCCATTGTACCAAGAGTTGTGAAGCTTAAGACTTTCATTGCTGCGTTCTTTTCTATTGTTTTATTAACCGAATAATTGACTCCCCAGTAATTGAGGAGCCGTAGGCCCCCCAGTAACTGAGGCCGAAGGCCCAAGCACTGCAGGTCTAGCTAAATGGGCCCGTAGGGCCCACTTTTGCTTGTTACATATAAAAGGGGAGACAATCAAAGATACGGAGAACCGCAAACTATTTTCTAAAGAAGCGAGTAATACAATTGGTTTTAACTCGGGAATGGGCATTTTCAGTAAAAAACAACGCTATTAATTTTATTTCATCACAAAGTAAATAATTTCAAGGTTTCCTTCACAACTTTATTATTAACCTCTGATCAGCCAAAGTTGGTAGTTTGCTTTCTTTGTTTCTAGCCATTCCAACTGGTTCTAAGCCAATCAGCAAACTGCGGAGGTTCATGGTTCTGTTTGAGGAACTAACACAATATACATGACATTGTCCGATCATGCTTGAATCCCAAATTCAGATGAAAATGGAGAACGACAAAATAAACTAAAATCAACCTTTTACTGAAGATACTCTTTCACCGGGTTAGAATGCATTTGATATTTGAGTCGCTCCTGACCACAACCTGTCAAGCGCTAGTGGGACCAGAATTGAGTTATTTATACCACTATAATCCCCATCCTTCCTCTATCCCGTGAGTGAGTCAGGGAGCAGATTGTGGACTTGTACGTATGGTCGAAATCAATCAAATATTGTTATTGGTTCAAAAGTTATGGTATTTTGCAAGTTGACAAACTTTAACTGCATTTTTCTCCATTTTTTTCATTTTGGCGCTTGGCAGTTTGTGGTCCGGAGCTCCTCATTTGCCCTGCAAAAAAAAAAAAAACGCATCTCCAGTTCCTTATTCAACCTTGCTATCAACGCATAAAAAGTATAAAACTCAAAGGAAACAAAGACTCCTCAAAAAATTGTTGATGAAACATTTCATATATGAAATAAATATAAAAATAATTACTTCATAAAAGTGCATAGGAGCAAAGGCCAAGAAAAAAATGCAGAGCTGTTGAGAAGATAGTGAGGACCATGGTGTAGTGGTTATCATATCTGACCGGCAATCGGAAGATCCCGGGTTCGATTCCCGGGTGGTTACCTCATTTTTTCATTTGTTCGTTCTCTCTTCTCATCTTGCGCGGAATGTTCTCCTATACAAGCGTCGTTCTTTACGATATATATATATATATATATATATATATATATATCAGGGTGTCCTAAAATTAGCTAGTACACTTTTATATGTCTGTCGATCAGTAGTTGGACGTTGTGAACAATGTGTTCAAGTTGAAGGAAGAAACTTTGAACATCTAAAATAAACAATTATTGTTGTTTTACTTATTGTTGCTGTATTTGAAATAAAATTGTTAAATATCACATAATTTTTGTTAGGATATTGCGTTCATATAAAAGTTTACTAGCTAATTTTAGAACACCCTGTATATGTGTGTATATTATATATATATATATATATATAAAGTTCTGTCCCTCCGAAAAATATAAAGATTCCATTTCATTACCGTTTTTACAATTTATTCAGTTCCCATGGCAACTGTGAAATATTCGCAAGTGAGTCTTTGTTTTTCTCTAATTCATGTTATCTTGCGATAAAATGGTGAGTCTGTCATTCGAGTACCAACCTTAAATCTAGAATTCACTAATGTGAAGTGCTTTAGCTATAATAATTTATTAATATTTATAATTCAATGTATAAAATTAGGTCACATTTAATTATTATGAAAAGACAAATATTTATGGAGGTATTAATCTGTAGAAACAAAGTAATTCAACCAAAGTTCATGAATATTTACGAGTATATTGCAGGCATTTCAGAAGCAAAAGGTGTTAATTACGTCTGAAAGAAAACTATCGAAAGGAACCTTTTTTCCGCTCTGTAATTTTAAATATATGTTTTTCTCAAAAACCCTCTTCAGGTTCATATATCACCATCTTAAAAATTATTATGTTAGAAAAGTTCAGATTACGCACATTAGCCAGAGGAAATAGTAAAATGACTCCTCATTCATTAAAAAGTTAAAGGAACTGTCATTTGCAGCTTCATTTAAGTCAGTAAAAGAATGAATTGATTTTGTAAATTTATTCAGATATTTAATTAAACCGCCATTTCCTATTAGAAGCAGGCTATAAGTTCCGGCAGTTTTAAAATCTCATTTGAAACAGTCGTAAGTATTATAAGTAACTGCTTTCATCGATAAATATCTTGATGTAAGCAAACTTCGCTGCATTCTATTTTATTGGCCGTGAAAAGGCTAAACTACAATACTATCATAGCTATATTGCTTACGAAAATTAAGAACTTTCAGTCCTCGAAACCTGATTAAAACTTTACATGCCCAGTTGAAATTCTGTTGGCGTCGTCATCGTTGTTGCTCTACAATTAACTTCCGTTCCAGAGAGAGCCGTATTTTCATCACTTCGTAGGAAATCCTTCCTGTCAATTGTAGCCGTATTTTTTAAATGCAATTTTTCATCCGAGTTTTATACAGATTGGCAGAATTTCATCAGAACCATTATTAATACTATAAACACCCAGGAATGTCTGTCAGTCTGTGACGCTCGAAAAGAGAAGAAGATTCTTGATATATATATGGGCGATATTTGTATTTTAATGCATTAGAAAAAGGCGTAATGAATTCTACTTTTAATTATAATTTTAAAAAGTGTAAAAAGTATTTGCTTTTGCGTTCAGCTTTGAGCCGAAATTTAATCTACGGCTAAGTTCAAAAATTTACCAAATTAGTTCTTTTTATGCACTTTCATACTGGTGCTGCAACCATTACAGACTAAATATTTTTACGGCTCCCCAATTAATGAGGCCAAAGGCCCCAGCACCACGGGGCATAGCTAAATGGGCCCGTAGGGCCCACTTTAGCTAGTACACATATAAGGAAATAAATAATAAAGTCTCTATCCATTTATCGGGTCGAACCGCCGTCATTCAGCGCTTTCATTCGTATTACGCCTGAACAAATTGATAATTTTTTGTTTTGTTTTACATTACAATCTTATTAAACAACTTAAACAACGTTTTTTAAGGCAAAAAATGTTCTACTTGCACTTAAAAATGTTACGTTCAGAAGAAAATAAAAAATGTTCTATTTTGAAATTAAAACAGCGAACATTAATTAATTATTGATGGAAGGAGTATTTGTAGGGTCAGGTTATGAATGTGTTTTTTATGACGTAAACATTCCCTACAGCAGTCGGCCATAGAGGGTAAATCTGAATCTGTAAATGATTAACAAAAATACAGTTATATACTGTACATTGTTGGGTGCAGTGTTTTCTCCCGGGGTGACGTCCCTTTCCCCGGTGACCCTGAGTGTAGTTGGTGACTGATGGGTGGCTCTTCCATTAAACCGTCCGTAGGTGTGTTGTTAATGACATTACTGCAAAATACTATTGAAACTATAGAAGATTTGGAATGATTTAAATGATGCAAATGATTTAAATGTTGACATAGAAAATATTGTGAATGTAAATTCGTTTAAAACCAAGTTGAAATCTCGACCGTTGTACAACTTGGCCCTCCGGGCAGGTAGCCCTCCTGGCGGGTAGCACTGTAATCCAGCTACAAAATTTTAAAAAACGCCATTAACCCCATTACCCGCACCCCTCTCCCCCATTACCCACCCCCACCCCCACTCCCCCATTAGCCCCACACACAAAAGTAAAAAACGCCATTACCCCCATTACCCCCACCCCTCTCCCCATTACCCCCACTTCCCCAATTACCCCACCCCCTCCCCATTACCCCCACTCCTCCAATTACATTACCCCACCCCCTCCCCCACTACCCCCGGGCAGGTAGCACTGTGAAGTTCAAGATTTTCACGGCTGCATTCTTTTCTGTAGTTTTATCGCGGTGCTGGGGCCTTCGGACCCAGTAATTGTGACCTAGGACCGGGAAACTTGACAGAGCACATTGGCAGCTCATGGGCTATAAGTTGGTGGTGGTTGCAGAATTTTCCGATCTCCCGTTTAGTCTGTGCATGGTTCCAAAGAAAGCGGACACACACACACACACACACACACACACACATTTCAGTTCAATAGTATATAGGATGTACAGTGCTTACAATAAGTCTCGCGCCTCTGTCTCGTCCCGAGCTAGTCTGTTAGGTATAAAATGGGCAGTCCTTATGGCAGCGGAGGTGTGTTCGGATTGGTGCACATAGTTGCTCTAACCCCATCAATGAGTCCATTATTACGTCACTTCTGCTACATTTTAGTGTTTAAAATACAAATGATTAAGAAGCAGAATGACCAAGTTTCGGGATGTTGGGATGGTTATGGAGCAATCCTAGTCATCATAATATTAGCTGGGCATTACATTATACCGTCTCAATATATACTGTAGACTATAGAGAACGACTAATTCGGCAAATATCCCAAATCATGGCATGATACCTAAGTTATTTTATTTTGACGCAGGTCTAAATTATTTGCTCAAATGCAATGACTGATATTAAGTAATTGTTGGGAATTGTTGTCAATATTGTTGTTTGTGATATATATCCTACGTGAAGAATCTAATGACCAAATTCCTCAGTGAACCTCTCACGCGCTCGCATTTCGAGGAAGTCACGGTCGTCTCACTAATAGATAGTTTATCCATTGTTTTAAGTGGTAACCTATTCCATCTTATGAAAGTCATTAGTCTAAAGCAAGACTGGTGGGCCATGAATCAGAGAAATTTGCATTTGATTTGTTCATCGTAATTATTACGTAATATAGTATACTGTATATAGTAGTATATAAGAGTTTATTGGTAGCATATCATATGACAATTCCCATAAACATGTGATGGCCTCGATGTTGCAGTTTTTATTTTTTTCCTGAAACTATTTCCTTCTCATAGTTTGTTTCAACAATGCATATATTATCATCTCCACGAGCGTAGACATTGCAAGAAAAGATTCTAACTAAGGATAAGTAAAGTTCTTTCATGGTCACAATATATACTTTTATAGATGTCAAACATAAAAATATAATAAAATTCTATATTAACATAAATATATATTCGATACACATTTACGTCATGGCTTTAACATCAGTATTTCATATAGCTTCCTCCGGCATCAATAATTTCTTGCAATCGTTGCGGCATAGAAGAGGCCAGATTGTAGGGAATGTTTGGTGTTCGACGTAAGCTCTCCCAACTATTCCTCGTGTGAGCTAAAAGTGCTTCAAATGTTCTTTCATTGCGTTGCTCCCATTCGTTAATCATTATTGCCCAAAGGTTTTCAATCGGATTCATATCAGGAGAACGTGGTGGCAGAATTAGATTAATAATCACTGACTCCCTTTCCTCCTCCCTTCGTAATTCCCCACCCAACCTCGTTTCCTTCGACATAGCAACGCTTACCTCCATCCTCATTCCACTCCCTTCATTAAACCTATTACCGCTTTCACTGTCCCTTCCTTCCATCCTTCAATGCCAGCGTTCTTAAACCTAGCACATAAATTATATAATATGGAATCTAACACCTTAGATCTCTACGCATTCATGTTACTTGAAGACGCCTGTGTCTTAGGGGAATCTAAGTGTTGACAGTGGGCTTGAGGGGTAGGCTATAGATTATTACAGATGACCTTGAACGCTCCAGCTATTTAAAAATGATTATTTATTACGCACATCATATGGCATAATACACACATGAATTTAAGTATCTTACACTATAGGAATGGAATTGAATCCTACCAGAGTTAAAAAGTCGCAAAATATGATAAATTAGTTTGTATTAAGAGGTTACTAAGAGAAAAGGATTTGGGATAGAGCGGAAGGCAGAGAGTATATTTTCTCAAGTTTTGGTTATTATTAACGTTATATGGATACATTGCCATGCGGTGTGATCAGAGAGAGAGAGAGACAGACAGACAGACAGACAGAGACAGAGACAGAGAGAGAGACACAGAGAGAGAGAGGGACAGAGAGAGACACAGAGAGCTTTTAAATCACACTTTTTAAATGGTTTGTGGGTAAGGACTTCACGTATGTTATTTTAGTCCAGGGTAGTTTATGCGGAGGTGTTAACGTAACTTGCACTTGGGACTGTTAATTGTAAGACAACTACCATAGCTGGGACTGAGACACGTTATCCCCTGCATACTCTATATATATCTATATACAGTATGTCTCTATATATAAATAGATAGAGTGATCGACACAATGATAATGTGGACGTTATTGATGGGGTTAGAGCAATTATGTGCACCAATCCGAACACACCTCCGCTACCATAAGGACCGCCCATTTTATACCTAACAGACTAGCTTGGGACGAGACAGAGGCGCGAGACTTATTGTAAGCACTGTACATTACTATTGTTTATTCATTTCTCGTGTTTAATCTGGGATTAAAGATACAATACTTGTGATTGTTCAGCTCTTATCTCTCATGTATAATACTGATCTTTGTATGGCATTGGTATATTATATTCAATAATGACTTTCCATTTGTTATATCGATAAAGATAATTTAAGATTAATACATACCTTAATAATTTGGATAATCTTAAGATGTCATCACCTGAATTTCGAAAAAATTAAATATATGGCCGCAATCTACATAACAATATAACACTTTTTCCAAGAGTAATGTTTTTTGTGCAAATACGTGATAAGCAAATTATTCAGTTTTGTTTGAGTTATGGAATGTGACGGTTGTTCAGTTTAGGTTAGGTTACGTTTGGTTGCATTTACGAAAGTGCTTTTTTTATTGTAGTATTTGACATGATTTACTCAAATCTTACATTTACTTATTGCGCAACTGAGCGGAAACATCATGATTTTCAACTTTGAATAAAATGGGTTTTGGCTCATTTACACAGCAAATGAATATCAGATTTGAAAAAAATCACATCAAATACTACTAGAAAAAATGCATTGTGGTATGATTTTGGAGGCAGAGCTGGGCACTTGCGGCATATTTTGCGGTACTGCGGTACTACCGCAAACCGCAAACCGGAACCGCATAACGCAGTACCGCAAAGGATCGCTGAAAGTACCGCAGTACCGCTACCGCATTCAAATTTCCGCGTACCGGTTTGGTACCGGTTTGGTAGTACGGTAGTACCGCAGTACCGCAGTACCGCAAAATATGCCGCAAGTGCCCAGCTCTGTATTGGAGGTGCTGACATTTCCTTAAGATTTACCAAATAATTTTTATTCATGAATTAATTATGTATTATTAATAATAACTGTTTCTTTCATTTTTAATAAGAGCCCAGTAAAACCTAAAGCTTAAGGGCCAAATTAAATAAAATAAATAGTCCAGCTTCAAAATAATAATAATAATAATAATAATAATGACACGAAGATGGTAGCATGAACCCATTTACTGTATATTGTTTTACTTTTGTAATAATTTTTCACTCAAACCTCATCTCAATAAAACTCTTTTACCATTACTTTATATTAATGAGTATGTCTCCCTCGCAAATTTTCAATGACAATTATGACTTCCACTGTTATTATAAAACACAAAGTTTTTAACTTTTAATCTTGTGTTCGTTCACACAATGAATTAAATTACGCTTACATTATATGATTAATGCGGGGAAATAGACCATAATAATCGGAAATCAAATAGTCCTAAGGAAACGGGAATATGTCCTCACGCGGGACGAGGAATAAGACCTGGGATTGAAGAAACATCTCCCTTACGAAAGCCCTGAGGGAGAACTGAGTTCAATTTACTGACCGAAGTTCATCCTAAAAGTAGGCCTCATTTTCCACAGACTGGGAAGAGATATTAAACTAAAAATGACAAGGTAGGGCAAATACGATCTTCTGATAGACTGCTCTCGACTAACTTCTTCTTCTGCTTGACTCTCTGACTGACTCTCGCTGACTCTGTTTCTCACAGACTGTATGTCTCCCACTAATTCTCGATCTGCGCTGGGCTTTCTTTTTCCCTTCAAGAATTCAAATTTTCATTTCGCATTGGGAAAACACACTGTATTTCTTTTTGTCGTTTGATTCTGGAATTTAGAAACAATTTTAAAATCGGTGATATTATCATTTTTTACAAATTCCTAACTGTTTTATATTATTTAACTTATGTTACCTATTTCACAATATTAAATTATTTTTATACTTATTTCAAGTACTATTTGAACACTAGGACTATTTATGAATACATGATTTGTTGAAATGGAGGTGTGACATCACGTGACTAATTCTCTCACACCAAATGGGTTGAACAAAACAACGTCACATGTTGCAGTCCAAACACGTTCAGACCTGTTCGGATATTTTCGTGCAGGTAGTCATGTAGCCTTTCTGGGATTTACCTGAGGCCTCCTTGGAATTTATATCCTAACTAACATACATATGTTTTATTCTTACGTTAAAGATTTTATTCTATTTTATATTAATAATAAATCCCCAATTTTGCAATCCCAACATTTCTACCACAATACTAAATATGGAAATGTGTCGAATTACCGTAAAGGTTGTCAGATGGATAAACTTTAAACTTTTCAACATTCTTTGACAGTTTCAGGTAGAAGACATTTTCAGTAAAAAAGCTGTCCACTTCTGACACTTCTCAGTGTGTTTAAAACTTGTCAGAAATATCTAATTTTTGACAGTTTTGTGTGGCAATAGATCCTAAAAGTAAGTTCTCTTCAAAATCTGACATGTTTTTTGTGTCGAAATTGACGTAGTGTACGTTCTTTCTGCACATCCAATTTGAAAGTAAAAATTACGATATCAGTGGTAATTTATAAATATAATAATAATAATAATGATAATTATAGTTAATAATGTCTAGTTGGAGGCAATATTTTTGGGAAAATTTGAGGCAGCAGCAAAATAAACTTAAATGCGTTCACTGGTCAGTTTACTTTTCAGTGAATACATTAAAAAATTTCAATAATGGAATCATTTCAGGATTTTAGAAAATGAAAAATATGGATCATACATTAATATCATCATATTTATACCCAAAAGCTGAAAAAGTTTATTGGCAGACCATAGTCCATATGACAAATATCAATAATACGAACTGACAATAGAATACAATGACAATTCAAATACTAAGGATAGAAATACAATTACCGTGGATTGGGGCGTATGAGTCAGTATTTTAAATTTTAAATTATGCCCCTAAAGTAGGGAGTCGACTTATAGGCCCAGTCCATTTTAGCTTGTATTTAAAGACAGGTCTACCTGTCATAGGTCTTCAGTCCTGCATTAGCTCGCTTTAGGTCAACATCTGAATTGGATCCATATGACGAAGCACTTGCAAATGTATCTCAGGATGTACAGTATATAATGAACTTATGATGTCAGATGATGATTTTTACAAAGTTTTTACAAAGTTTTTACAAAGTTTTACTTTTTTATGTTGGCAAGTTGGTGGTCGACTTAAACACCCAGAATAGGCTAAAATCTAAATCTGAAATTGAAAGTTACGGGATCGACTAATCTGGACCGTAGACTTATACGCCCCAATATACGGTAATGCGATATAGTACAGTAATGTCGAAGTTAAGTGGAGCTACAGACAGACGTTTTCATACCATGAATTTCATAGTTTAGAAGACATACGGCAGGAGTGATGAATAGCTTGGATAATTAATTCGAGTTGGTCGAGTTTTTAATTCTTTGCATTAGAATGGATTGAGCACATCTTGTTACCTCCGAGAAGCTTTGGACATTGTGGGTCGCAGACATTTGCAAAGCTGAGCATCTCGGAGGTAACTTGTTGTCTGTATATATTACTGCATAAAGTACGAAAGAGTGTCTTTTTAGCTTCACTTGTACAGAACCGGAAGTTCCTTATAGTCATATTCGCTTTATCACAGAGGCTTCGATATTCTTTTCTTATATCTGAGTCATCAGTCAAGGAGCTGGTGATAATTTGATCCAAATACTTAAATTCTTGTACTTCCTCTATTGATTAACTCTCATTTTGAAACTAATATCAGCTGGCTGATTAGAGCTTTAAAATATTTGAAAAGACTTGTTCCAGCTTTTTTAAATGTATTTAAAAGGAAGAAATTCAATGCAGAGAGAGAAAAGGAGATCGTTTTTCTGTACTTTCAGTTATAGAACATTGGAAAACACTGGTGTATGGCAAGAAATATATCCCAACGGAACCTGGGGTGGAATCCTTGGAAAGCTGAAATATAATGTGAGTTAATGTAGTTTATCATGCTTTGTTTCACTTACAACTATCAAAGTTATCCACTGTAGTCTTATAGCGGTTGAAAACACTTTCTCATCTATTCATTTCTATTTTTAAAATTAAAGTAAAAGCTATAGTAAATTAATATTTTCTTGGAAACATACACAGGAAATGGACATCATGGGTTCTTTGATGAATCCCTCCCCAGAAAGAGGAAGAGCAGTCTCGATGAGTGAATGGGTGACCATGGACGAAGCAACTTTTTTGTACAAGAAACCCGGTGAAGAACCGCATATCGATGGCTTCTTGAAACCTTACATTTGGACGGTATTATAATGTGTTCTTGGCTCATCTCCTTTGCTCGTAGTGTGTAGCTAATATTAAGATCATGTAAGTCACCTTTGAGTTTCAGAGTACTCGATGGTTTATTCATACCAAATATATCTGCGATTAGGCATAGGAGTTTCCTTGAACTTATATTTCGTGAGACAGTACACCGACGATAGCCCCTCCTTGCCTTGAGAGAAATTTTATTAAATTAAATAACATTATTTTCCACATGAACCGTTCTTCGTTGATCTGGTACCTCTTTCTTACATTCTTTAACTTATCACCACAAGCTTCATCAGTAACTTTAAAAATATTTGGAAATTTTGGTCGTGTTACTTGCTTTGTGGTACGACTCCCTTTTGCAGTTTTTGAACAAGACTCCTTCCGTTGGTTTCCATCGTTGTTACTATCATTCGATTTTTTGGATACATATTTCTTGACTTCCTCACTATCATAGATTGGCTCTACTTCTAATTCATCGTCATCAGTGTCTACATGAGAAAGATAAGAAGTATAAAAACTGCGCAATATATAATTTTGTGAAAGGGCGCGTTTACTGTGTGCCATTATTGTTATTCAGTAATATGAAACATCGGAAGAATAATAATAATAATAATAATAATGTAATCTTCTTCAACTAAATTGTGCATTCTTCTTTAGTTTTTCCAATGTGCCATTGGTACTCTCGGGTAAAAATTACCCAATCACGTTCCATATCTTTAAGCCTAAAATAAAATAAAAAAGCACATCGCCCCACTCTCATAAAGGCTTAGTAAATATGGAAGTGACCAGAAGTTTCAAAGCGCAGCTAACATCTGTGTAGCATTTTATTTTTCAAATCATAAAAACGACGGGTGAACATTAGACATGTGTCTAGTGACCGGTAGATAAGGCTATGGTTCACACACTACATATATACAGATACAGTACAATAACCAGAATTAAGTCACACAACGAAATAATTATAGACTCACCTCAAGTATAGAACAACAGTTCCAGACAATATTCTAGATAGCCAGTAATAGTCGTTAGTCTAGCAGTTGTCAGTCTATTAGTTAGTCAATAGCTATATCAGTATATCTAGATAGGCTAGTACTTCACAATAGTACAACGACAATCAACACTACATCCATAATCGCAATGCTAATGATCATCCCAAAACATCATCGCTGCATATCCGCCCTAATCCGTCAAAACCAGTGCTGCCAGATCAATATTAGTTTTTATTATTAAGGTTTTTTTTGGTGTGTCGATCTGCAGACTTTTAGTCACACCAATCCACCACACTCCTCCCCTACAAGTTCAGACGTTCCGAGGCTTTTTTAATCCTGGTAGAACGACGAACTCCAAGTGCAGTAGATTCCTCTGGCTCAGCCACAGGTGACAGAGAGGATTGTGTTTCCATTTCGTTTGGAATAGTAGTGGTACTCTCTGGAGTAGTAGGAATAGGTGTACGCTCTAGAGTAGGAGGAATAGTAGGGGTAACGGAAGGCATAGAATGAGGTAGAATCTGATCCTGATGTCGATTCTGAATTCGACCATCTTCAGTTACATATCTGTAGGAAATAGGACCAATCTGCCTTCTAACTATAGCTGGTACCCACTTGGGACCCTGAGAGTAATTGCGAATCATGACCTTATTTTGAGGTAGCAGCTCTAGCGTCCTAGGAGTCTTAGATTCAAAGGCACGTTTTTGCCGCTCTTGCCGACTGTAAACTCTTTGACAAATAGAATCATGAGGACGCACAAGATCAAAAATACAGCGAATACGACGGCCAAACATCAACTCGGACGGTGCAACACCCGTAGTAGAATGGGGTGTCAACCTGTATTTCATGAGAAAGCGATCCAAAGCAACCTGAATTCCCTCCCCCTTTGCATGAAGCAAAGCAGACTTAACAGAACGGACCATGTTCTCAGCCAAGCCATTTGAAGATGGGTGGTAGGGAGCAGTACGAACATGACGAATACCATTGGAAGACAAAAACGTAGAAAAATCAGAACTAGTAAAACTTGGGCCATTATCAGAAACCAAAACAACTGGAAGGCCAAATCTGGCAAAAATAGAACGCAACAGACGAATAGTAGAGGATGAAGACATAGATGTAGTAGGAAGAACCTCTACCCATTTAGAATGAGCATCGACAATGACTAGAAGATAGTGGTGATTGATGGGACCCGCATAATCAATATGAATTCTGTGCCATGGATGGGAAGGCCATTCCCAGGGATGTAGAAAACCCTTTTTAGGAGTATCACGTAACCCCAAACACCGAGAGCATGAATTCACAAGCGAAAGGATGTCACTATCCAGTCCGGGCCACCAAAAATAACTTCGGGCCAGTTCCTTCATACGAGTAGCACCCATATGATCGGAATGAAGTTCTTTAAGCAAAAGAGACTTGCCCAGGTCTGGGATAAGAACCCGAGACCCCAAAGGACACATCCATCCTGAATAGACAACTCTGTGCGTCTTTGGTGGAAAGGTTGGTAAGAACTGTCCACCTTCATAGGCCAACCACTAGAGACCATCTGATAAACATGAGACAAAATAGGATCAGATTTAGTCCACTGAGCAATAATCATAGCTGTAACTGGTGTTGTCCCTAGAAATTCAACTAAGTGAACCCATTCAGCTGGAATTGGGACACATTCAATGGAAGCATCTAAAGGTAACCGGCTTAAAGCATCAGCATTACCCAAATGCTTACCTGACCGGTGCACTAGATTGAAAGAATAGGCTTGTAGCATGAGAGCCCAACGTTGTATTCGTCCTGCAGCCAAGATAGGAATTTGTTTATTAGGAGCAAACAACCCTAACAACGGTTTATGATCAGTCACTAGGTAAACTGCTGACCCCACAAGTAAAAATGAAACTTTTTTACTGCGAAGATTAGGGCTAATGCTTCACGTTCTACCTGTGAATAATTCCTCTCTGCTGTATTTAGAGTGCGGGAAACAAAAGAAATAGGTCTTTCTTCCCCGTTAATATTATGAGCAAGTACTGCTCCAATGCCATATGAGCTGCTATCAGCAGTTACAACTATAGGTAGTTTAGGATCAAAATGCACTAAAACACGAGAATTGAGTAAGAGCTCCTTTGACTCTTGAAAACTAGACTGTTCCTCTTTATCCCAACTCCATTTAGTGTCTTTCCTGAGTAATTTATTTAGTGGTTCCAATGTAGTAGCAGCATTTTGTAGAAATTTCCTGTAGAAATTAAGCAAGCCTAGATATGCTTGAAGCTGAGTGACATTAGTAGGTGCAGGAGCCTTACAAATAGCATCAACTTTATCCTTAGTAGGATGCAGACTTAATGAATCAATCTTAAATCCCAAATACTGAATTTCATTAGTTATCCAGATACATTTTTCCTTATTTAGAGATAAACCAGCAGCTGCTAACTTTTGCAAAACTGTCCTTAGACTAGACGTATGTTCTCCTCCTGTTTTTCCAGCTATAAGGATGTCATCCAGGTAACATACCACATCTGAAATTCCATCTAATATGCGAGCTGATGAAATACCATAACATAATCTATTATAACGAAATAGACCCTTGTGAGTATTTATAGTTGTGATATCCTTAGATTTTTCATCAAGCTCCAGCTGTGCATAGGCTTGTGACATATCCAGCTTAGAGAAGTATTTATTACCAGCTAACTTACTAAAAATATCAGCAGGATTAGGAATAGGATATTTATCTATTAGAATAGCCTTATTAGCAGTTACTTTGTAGTCCCCACAAATACGAACACTCTTATTAGGTTTTAACACAGGGACAATAGGTGCTGCCCATAATGAGTGCGATATAGGTTCAATAACCTTTTCCTTAGTGAGCCTGTCTAGCTCCAATTCTACCTTTTCTCTTAGAACATAAGGCAATGGCCTAGCTTTACAAAATTTAGGGCTGACTTCATTATCCAATTCAATAGACACTTTATGATCTTTGAGCATGCCAAGAGTAGGCCCAAATAATTTTGGAAATTCCTTTAAAAGAATTGAGATATTATTAGGTATTACAGAACAATTTATTGATTGATGATCAACTATAATGTTATGAATAGGCAAGTTTAGAGCATGAATCCAATCTCTACCTAGAAGAGTAGGACCTGGTTCATCAATCACTAAAAGTGTTAACTGTTTGTGATACTTTGTATCATTTATTGTAACTTGAACTTTAGCCTCTCCTACTATTGGCATCTCAACATTTCCATATTTTCTCAGAGTAGCCTTAGAATGATATAGTGGTATGGAGTTTTGGAATTTTTCTACAAAATAATCCTTAGAAATTATAGTTCTAGCTGCACCTGTATCCAGTTCCATTGGAAGTTTGACTTTATTTATAGTAGCATCTATAATATAAGGACCAGCATTTGTAGTGCCATCCTGACTGAAAATATATTCAGAGCCTATCTGTGACTGCTTTAGACTGTTGGCTGATAAAGGAGGTTTATGCATTTTAGAAAAACAAACCTTTGCTATATGTCCAACCTTGTTACATTTATAACATACTGCCTCCTTGAAAGGGCAGTCTACCTTCCAATGCTGTTTGCCACAGCCAGTACAAGGTTTTTTAGGTTTAGCACTTTGCTTAGGCCAATTTTTTGAACTATCTGCTTTTAGAAAGTTTCTTTGGCTAACCTTTGGATTATCCTTAGCCTTAGTTCCTGTAGACCTACTATTTAGGTTAATATTAGATTTAGGCCTGATCAAATTCACATCACCAAATGCCTTTGCATCCTTAGCAGCAGCTTCCCTAGTTGTGGCTAGTACTACTGCAGCATCAAAAGTTAGGTTTTTAATTGTCAATAGTTCTCGCTGAGTGGCCTCCTCTCTCAAACCCATGACAAATCTATCCCGTAGCATTTCTGTTAGGTTAGGGCCAAACTCACAAGTACTAGCCAGTTTCCTTAGGCTAGCTACAAAGTCAGCAATTGATTCACCTACAGCCTGATTTCGAGAATAGAACTGAAATCTCTCAAAAATCACTACCACTTGAGGCTTATAGTGATCTTTTAGAACTGTAACTAAATCTGTATAGCTACACTCTGCTGTACTCTTAGGAGCTACCAGATCTTTAACTAGACTATAAGTTTTAGGGCCTATTAGAGTTAAAAAAGATGGTACCCTTTTATCATCTGGTATAGAATTCGCTGCAAAAAACAACTCCACTCTATCTGTGTACGTGTCAAAATCTTCCTCGCCCTCCGAATAGGGGCCTATTTGACCAATAACAGGCATAATCAAAATAGCCTAAACACAAACTAGGCTCAATACAAGAACCCTTGAACTGTAGGTTAGCAATTTGCACTTCACTAGCCCCTTCCCCCAAGCGGAAAAAAGACAAAAATGCAACCAAAAAACAAAAAAGAAAACCCTCGTCGCCAATGTAGTGACCGGTAGATAAGGCTATGGTTCACACTATATACAGATACAGTACAATAACCAGAATTAAGTTACACAACGAAATAATTATAGACTCACCTCAAGTATAGAACAACAGTTCCAGACAATATTCTAGATAGCCAGTAATAGTCGTTAGTCTAGCAGTTGTCAGTCTATTAGTTAGTCAATAGCTATATCAGTATATCTAGATAGGCTAGTAGTCCACAATAGTACAACGACAATCAACACTACATCCATAATCGCAATGCTAATGATCATCCCAAAACATCATCGCTGCATATCCGCCCTAATCCGTCAAAACCAGTGCTGCCAGATCAATATTAGTTTTTATTATTAAGGTGTTTTTTTGATGTGTCGATCTGCAGACTTTTAGTCACACCAATCCACCACAATGTGTACCAACCATTCTAGGATTAAAATAAAGTCACGGCATTCTTTACTAAACTGTAATCTGTTTATACCCTTCTTTGACAAAATTCGTTGCGGATCCCATTTTATGAACCGACTAAAGATCGAAACATACTATCTTTTACAGTGTCGTTGTCGCCTTCGTAAACCTTTTTTAAAGTGTGCCAAAATATTGCATCTAGTTTTTGCATTTTCTTTGAGATTGTCATGAGTGGTACAAGATGTTCAGAAAGGCGAAAGGTACAGTTGCACCTACCTACATTGTTGCAAGTGTTTGAAACTACCAGGTCCCATCGCCTGTTAACCTTTTTTCGTACACCTTTTTCCTTTCCTTCCATCATCTACTGTTTACGAATGGTTATCATAGAAACTCCCTACTTAAATATTTTACGATTATTATTTTGTACTTACTTTCATACTGTCTTTATTATCTTCATTGTTATTATTATTAGTCGTAGTAGTAGTAGTAGTAATAGTAGTAGTAATAATAATAGTAGTAGTAGCATCTATCGTTACTATTACTTGCCATTTTCATTTCTCTTGTGTAATAAATAAATTAAATCCCATAAATTTTACCTAAAAGCCTTCCATACTTCCGACGGCATATTCAGATTAGAATATTGTGAACATACATATTGATGGCATATCAAATATCTAAACTGTTAAAAAAAAAATTTGAAAAATATTGGAGAAAAATATATGCAAGTTTTCTTCTTTGTTTCCGCATAAAGGTTTTTGTTTTTATTTGTGTTTGTTATTTATTTTATTAATTTAGTGAAGTTAAATTTATTTATTTTATTATTTCATACATATTTCTCCACTTATAAAGCGACGCAATTTAGGTCTCCAGACCGTACGAGAAGTGGAACCCAAACGAACGATAAAAGATGCGTTGTTAGGTATCTTTTTTACGTTTTTGTCCAAGACATTACTTTCATTTCTAGTAGTATGATGGCATTTGGCCCGACAGAAATGGATCAATTTGAGAATTTCCTCCTCGCGTTACTCTTCTTCTTTTAGAACACTTTACGGTCTTTCATGCGAGATATTAGTAGGATTAAAAAAAAAATTGCCGAGGATAGGTTAAGCTAATCTAAGGTTGATTTGAGTAGGAAAAAAATTTCATGGCTCTTTTTACGCAACGTTCCGGCGCGTTCCGCTGTGTCCAGTTTCGCGGGCCCGTTATTTTTATCTTAATTCACGTTACTTCGAGCTGCATTCAAGGAATGTGCAGGGCGTGCGGCGTTTCTCGCACATCGTATATATATATATATATATATATATATATATATATATATATATATATATGTTAATACCAGCGCCATCAATTTTAAATACGGCGCCGACTTCCGTAACGGTTTATTTATATATTTACTGAGGCGTCCTACCATCATGTCTTATCCACGACAAATATGTAGATCGTGTATCCCAGAGAAATACGCAATAAAGGGGACAACATAGAGAATGATGAACGACAACACGCGAAAAAGATTAGTTGTCCTGACCGAAGCACACCTCAACGCTATAAATACTTCGGTTAAACTAATCTCGGACTGCATCATCATTAGGTTTTCACTTCATCTATAGTTCATATTTTAAAAACTGTTTACATCATTAATTCATCTATGAACCATTTAATGTTTGCAAAGTTAGTGTGTGTGTGTGTGTGGTGTGTGTGTATATATATATATATATATATATATATATATATATATATATATATATATGTGTGTGTGTGTGTGTGTGTATATATATATATGTGTGTGTGTGTATATATATATATATATATATATATAATATATATATATATATATATATATATATATATATATTCTGTTTGCACCCGAAAGTGTATAAAGTATCAGTGAATCCGTGCATATAAATTGTAAAGTGAAATTCATTAAAATTAAGAAAGTGCAATACAGTTTAGATAATTTATCACCAATTTTAACGTATATATTCAAAACGAAATACGATTGGCATTCGAGAAAGTTTGAAACAAAGCAGGAAAAAGGTCGCAAAACGCAAAGGTCACAAAACCCTCGAAATACCCTCGACCATCGAAAGGAAAGAAACAGAAATAAAAATAAAAAATAAATAAATAAAGAATTTGTGTGGGTATTTCTTCTTACGCTAATTAAGGAATAGCATGGATATGGGTCCAAATTCTCACTTAATCTGTAATTTGTGCAATCTAGTAACAACGGAAAACTTAGCGAATAGATGTGATTTCTGCCAACGACTAAACGACTTTATCTGCATGAATTGGAATGATAGGGAAATAACTCTTGTTTCGAACGCGAAACACGTCGTGGGGATCAAATTTCTATGTGGCACATGTACACAGACTGTAAATTCTTTCGCGGTCTTTAAAGAAATGGAGATAGCAGACTCGAAAGTTACAAAAAAGAATGAAATAATGGGGACACATGAGTCTGGAATGGTCCCGACGAAAAACTGGGTGGACGAGAGAAAAGACAAATAACGAATAACAGCATAATAACGAACAACAATTTAATAACAAATAACGATATAAACAATATAATACGGAAGGACGACATAGATGATAGAAAAGAAATAAGTAAAATTTGCGAAGTAGACAAACGGTCCAACGAGCGAAATGATAAAAAATAATAACTAGAAACGTAGAAAATAAACAGCCAAAGAGAAATAATGATAATGCCAAAATTAAGAACTTTGAAAATAATAAGAAAGGAAGCAGAAGCGTAGAAAATATCGTATGTAAATACTACGCGAAAGGAAACTGCAGATATCGAGATGGGCAGCGCATATATGCACATCCCACATTATGCAAAACGCATTACACAAGTGCATACTGCAAATTTGATAAGAAATGCATGTTCCACCATCTTACGGTCTGTAACACTTATGAAAGATATGAGAGTTGCAAATACGAAAAAAAAATGCCGATACCACCACCCTCAAAGGAACGCAACGAGGGAACAGAAAAAACGAACATCAAAGAAGAGTGCCAATTTTTTAGACGCAACCAACACATTTCAGCTGCTAAATACTATCCAGCAAATACAAAACCAGCTGACAAATATAAATATAGGAATCCGAGAGCCGGACAGAAGGTACGAACAAAGGCACTTCATGCGTTATCGGGACAACAGGTACGACAAAGATAAAAGGAGGTAAATTCTCGGAGGACCACAAGGCAACGAAACCGGCACCCCCATTGGAAAACAAATCGGAGCCACCAGTATACGAAAAAGAAAGAGAAAAAATAAAAATAATCCTAGCCAACATAGAGGGCCTTAAATCAAACCATTCCACGAACAAAGTTGTATACCTAAAAGGACTCATGCAAGAAGCCGGAGCAGACTTTGCATGCCTCATGGAAACTCATCTAAAGGACTGCCAGGCGAACTTTGAAAATTGTGAGTCCTGTATTGACAAAAAGGAAATACAAATTGACAACTATAACATCCTCCGAGCCGACAGAACAGTGAGACGTAAAGGAGGATGTGCTATTTACACACGCGAAAGGCACATATTGTAGCAGAAATGGCTATAAGTACCTCAAACAACTACGTAGAATGTGTAACAGCAAAAATTTAAAAATTAAATATGGTACTAATTGTAATGTACAGATACCCAAACACGCCAACCTCAAAATTTTCAGATTCCATTCCAACCCCAAATATTTTTCTATGTGGTGATTTTAATTTCCCATTCATGAAATATAAAAGGATAGGAAAAAATATATGTATACACCAGGACGAGGGGGGCACACGAGAAGACCAGGAGCAGATAAAAATGCTACTAGCTTTAGCTGATGAATTTATGTTAACGCAAGAAATAACAGAAAACACAAGAAAAAACAACTGCCTAGATTTGGTATCACAAACAACAGTAATCTAATTGATAATGTAGAAATATCCCCAACTATGATATCGGACCACAACATCATTGAAATAACAACTAATATAAAGGCAACAGGAAAGGAAAGAACACGCACAACAGAAAGAAGCGAATTCGAAATTTTTAATTTTCACTCCAAAGCTATAAACTGGGAAGATGTGACATCCAGCATGGAAGTAATAGATTGGAAAACCATTTTCGAGGCCAAGACAACGGAGGAGATGCTAATGACGTTAGAGGAGAAGACGTTAGAAATTGTGGAAAAGCGTGTCCCAAAGATACAACAAAGAGGAAAGAGAAGCAGGTTCGAAAGACAAAAGAGGGCATTGTTCCGAAAGAGAAAAAGAGTGACTGCAAAATTAAATAATTGTAAAGATAACAACATCAGAAAAATATTAAATGATAAACTACAAAGTATCGATGTCACCATACAGGAACTAATCGAGAAGCATACAGAAAAAGATGACGCTATAGAAGCGATAAAGGCTAACTCATAATACTTCTATAATTTTGCAAAAAGAAAATCGAAAAACAAGGCGACTATCGGACCTTTAAAAAATGAGAACAGTAATTTATCTGATGTTCTTACAGAAGTAACTGAAATATTAAGAGCTCAGTACGAATCATCTTTCAGTATCCCAAAAACTGACAAATTGATATGGATAGAAACGCGTTCTTTGAAGAAGAACCACAAGGGGAAAGTATAATGGATTTCGACTTTACGACGGATGATATTACACAAGCCATAGGGAAACTAAAAACACACTCAGTGGCAGGACCCGATAAATGGAATGCCACACTGATCAAAAACTGCAAGAATGCAATCGCTGAGACCCTATACTGGATATGGAGACGATCACTAGACACGGAAGAAATACCGGGCATCCTGAAGAGCGCGAACATAGTCCCAATAAATAAAGGAGGAGATCGATCCGAGGCCAAAAACTATAGGCCAGTATCGCTTACATCCCATCTCACTAAAATATTTGAAAGAATAGTTAGACAGAAAATCTATGACTTTTTGGAAACTCAGAAAAAATTCAATGATAACCAACACGGGTTTCGGTCAGGCAGATCATGCCTATCGCAACTAATGGAACACTACAACATTATTGATTCACTTGAAAGTAATGAAAACTATGATGTACTATACACAGACTTTGCTAAAGCGTTCGACAAGTGTGACCACACGGAATCATAATACATAAACTGAAATATATAGGAATAACAGGAAAAGTATGGAAATGGATATATAATTTCCTTAGTGAGCGGCGGCAAGTCGTTACAGTACAAGGAGTATCTTCATCAGAATCAGAGGTCCTCAGCTCGGTACCACAAGGAACAGTATTAGCTCCACTACTCTTCATAATCATGCTAACTGACATAGATGAGGACGTTAACAGAGACAGCACAGTAACAGCCTTTGCGGATGACACAAAGATCAGTAGAAAATAAGAAACCCAGAAGACAGGATCTCTACAGACCGACATAAGCAGAATCTACAAATGGACGGAAGACAACAATATGAAGTTTAACACCGAGAAATTTCAGCTGTTACGATACGGAAAAAGAGAAGACCTAAAATCCATGGAATATTATACCCCATATGGACAGGAAATTCAGGGAAATTCCAGAGCAAAAGATTTAGGGGTTGTAATGACAGATGATACGAAATTTGAAACACAAAATAAGATAGCAGTAAACAGAGCAAAGAGAATAACGGGTCAAATATTGAGAACCTTTAAGCGAAGGGATAGGAATGTAATGATTCCTCTACTGAAAACGCTGATAATACCCAAATTGGAATACTGCTCGGTCCTAACATCCCCATAAAAAAAGAAGACATTAGACAGCTGGAAGGGATCCAAAGAAGCTTCACAGCCAAGATCAATGGGTGCAAAGAACTAAATTACTGGGAAAGGTTATGAAAACTATACCTATATTCACTGGAAAGGAGAAGAGAGAGATACACCATTATTTACACTTGGAAAATAATGGAGAAACTATCTTACTCTGAATCCTATAACTCCCCAAACAACGGTGGAAAGTAGAAGCGGCAGACTGTGTCGTATTCTCAAATTGAAGGCGAGACAGGGAACATCCTTAACCCTGAAAGAAAATAGTTTTGTAGTGAGAGGACCAAAACTGTTTAATCAGTTGCCCAAAGACCTAAGAAACACGAAGGGAGTTGCAATGGAAATCTTCAAAAGAAGACTAGACGCCTGGCTCAGAACAATGCTGGGCGTACCTGGCTATGTGAGGTGGAGAGCGCAAGAATCCAACTCACTACTTCACCAGGCCAACTCGAGAGGAAGGGCGACAAGCTTGATCTTCGCGAAATGAGAAATCATCGCGCGAAACCTTTGTGAGGTTGTAAGGTAAGGTAAGGTGTGTATATATATAAATGAATAAAGATTTTCATAATCTCGATGTCTAAAAACATTTTGACTGCAGAAATGTAGGGTGAACTCAGAGTATTGTTCTCAAACTAGCGGGTAAGCAAGCATCTTAATTCTAATGAAACTAAACGTTTGTCATTCAGGCATATAGTTAATTTGTGGGATGGAATGTCCCTAACGTATTTCAAAGTAATTCAATCGACTCCTTTAAAAGAGACCAGATGCTTACCTTGTCTTAAATCCACGTTAGAAACATTTTATACCTCAAAAAAGTATTGTCGAATTTTCACTCGGAATCAGACCTCTTTACTCTTACATTTTCGTTTTATCTTTAAAGTTCTCTATTTCCCGCCAATCTCTCTCCTATACTATGCTTTAAAACTTTCATTTACCTTTTTACATCTTACCATTTCTTACATCTTTTATCAGAGCCTCCTAAACGAACATTCTCGTATGAACCATCCTGCCTGCTGTTGTTTGTAGCCTTTTGTATCCATTACTATATTACATATTCATATCATTTAAACAAATTTTTCGTTTGAGCAATAGCTTCGGAAAAATAATGACATTGTAACGAATTAGATTTCAGCACGCGACACATCGGTACATGTAAAGGCTTCAACTGAAATTTGACTATTAGAAGATAAGTAGCCATCTTATTCATGTAGTCATATTTTAACTTTTCATACGAAGTGAATGTATACTTAACACGTTCTTGAAACGCCTGCAGGAAGACTAAAACCTTGATTTATAAAATGACTTAAAATAATATTAGTTGTCTTAACGTCATTACTGCTGAATGTAGAAAACATCACGCGTTTATTCGGCTCTGTAGGTCTTTATTTGATTGACATGTATTGCACAGAGCGGTGATGGTGTCTGCAATATTAATACTGAGACTAAGTTTACATCATTAATAAGCTGTGGAAAAAATCCTGTATTATTAATGACTGATGTATATGTAAAAACGAACAATGAATAATTCCTATATTCATGTCTTTATATTCATATTATACTTATATTTGTATATATTTATATTCTTGTATTAATTTTTATATATAGAGTCCAAATTCACATAACGCTGACACGAGTTTGGATATTTTTTTTATTTTCTTTCTATTTTATTTTTGCTGAATAATTGATGAATTATTTCTTTTTAATTTACTTAATCATTTTTTTAGATTTAGTTTCATAATGTAATCGTGTTAAATTCTGCAATGTTCATTTTCTTTATACATTCTCTCTTCATTGTAAAAGATGAAGTCATGTCTTGCTTAACCCTAGAATGCATAACCCGGATAAATATAACACCCGGCGTGCCTCAGAGGCCCGGGTTATGCATTCTAGGGTTAATACTTAATTTTAAATTTTAGGCATTTAATTTTTGCTCGTATGCATGTTTAATTGTAATTTATAATAAAATGCTTATTTCAATTTCCACTTTTAGTTACTATAACTCGGCAGATCATGATAACATCATATCTGTCAATATGCGGTTTAAAATAAAAATATGGCTTCATCTTCAAATATCTTGCTTATCTGTTTAGACATTGCTACAGCTAAAATATTTACCTTATCTTCAAATATTTTGAAAAATAATTCAGCCTATTGATAATAAAAAACAAAACAAGTCAACATTAAATAATAACGATGTCACCAAAAATTCAATATAAATAGTCAAACAATTTTTCAAATTATTATTCTGATTTGTCTGATCTAACTTAGAGGCTGAGCATTACCTTTAACATTTTAGCAGTAAACTACAGTAAGAGTATATCTTTGTTTTCTCCTTCGAGCCTTGCTCTCTTCAGAGAACTTAGTCTTAAATAGAGAAAAAAAATTCCCGATACGTTACAAGAAGAATCGGGGAACCTTCAGAGAATTTAGTAAGCTCCACAGAATCCTCCGATCCACTACAAGAAGAAATCGGAAAGTAGTATAAGAGAAACTTCTGCGATTCTGTAATCGGTACCAGATACTCCAGAGTAACAAATCCGTTGCTGCCACCTAACCAGAAACCCCGTCAACTTCGAACCGCCCAAGAACATAGACGGAGGGGTTAACATATATATATACAACTTTTATTTCTCCATAACTAATATAATGAAGGTTGTTAGAATGAAAACGCCATCTGATACAAAACAAGAAATTTATAAACAGTACAAATACGATACACAGAAAATGGTTAAAAGTGCATGGTAAACAGGAGTACAAAGAACATATATACATATATTAACGCTTATAATAAAAGAAAGATGTAACAGATACATACATAATTAAATAAAGATAAGCTTTACAAGGGAAGTATCTAGTCGATACAGTATCCAAAAGGTACGGTATCGTAGCTGTCAGGCACCTGGTATCGTTTCCTGTATGTGTTACGGCACACCTTTGTCCCCCTAAGTTCCTTCACGTCCCCCAACTTCTGTGCCTGGAAGTTATGAGTTCCTACAACCAGGTGGAATGGATGGTCACCCTCATTTCCATCATCTTCTAAACTCACTAGCTCTTTGAGAGAATCAAAGTTGACGATCTGCCGGTTCGCCTGGTTAAGAGTGATACCTTAGCCTTCACGATGTATTTCATATCCTCCCACACCCTCACCCGTAACCTGTAAGTTTTTCGGCCTATTCAGACAAAAGAATCAGCGTAGGCCCTATCACCATATTCATCTTTGGTCTCGTCAGTGAACTCTCGGAGGAATTCCCCAATAGGAGGCATATATTCACTTTCCCTCTCCGTGAATATCACAATATCTGTATCTGCGTACAGAACCCTCCGTCCAAGAGAATGCAGTAGACTCCAAAGTTTGATGCGGGCGTAGGCTGTTGTGAAACTAGCTAAAGGTATGTTTGTTACAAGTGATGTATCTGTAGCCAATTCGGTTCTGTTGTACTTTATTATGCACGTATTACCCACATTTACGATCTCCATGACCTCTTTATCGAGGGCGTTGGCGTAATCCCACACTTCGTTATAACTTTGGCTAGATGGACATTCCCCTTCTCTGTATTCTGAGCAAATTTCCCCCAAAGACTATTTAGGCACAACTTTGCACTAAAGCGCTTCCCAGGGTTCCTCGCAATTTGGCCCCGTTCAAGTTGTATCCCTTCACGATCACGTTGAATATACGCCGATTTTTCATTTGCGGTCTCAACTCCTCGCGGGTATCCTGATGCTTCTACTTTATCCTTCAAAAAAATATTTATATATGGTGTAAAAAGGTTGGGGAGCTTCTGAAACCTCCACACCTCATATATCTTCAATATTCTGTACCGTGCGAAGGGCTAGGGACAGCTCAGGACTTGTATATACACCCCTCTCATCTTCCTCTGGCTGATTGTGTGATTGCAGTCCCCATTGTTCTCCTTTGCGCACTTCACACACAGAGGGAACATGAGTTTGTGGTCTATAACGACGGGCAAGATTGGCATCCATAAGTCGCGAAGGGGGAGCACATCTACGAAAGAAAGTCCGAAATAGTTCTCGTTCAAATTAGCTGAAAACTCTTCGATGGTAGGCAGGGCGGGACCCACGAGTTTTTCAGGTGCACCTACAGGGTACGGATTGTTCTTTATCACGTAAGGGTATAAAGAACAGAAGTCGTAGTAATGACTCTTCACCCCATCCGTAGGTGGAAAGTATAGTTTGAAGGGGTTTGTACGTCCTCCAAACAAACTATCGCCGCATTTGAGAGGGTCCAGCACCAATGTGCGTTTAATAGCCCTTATTTCTTCGCGGCACTGTTCATCGGTCTCCATCCGTGCATCATATTCGTGTTCCCACAAAACCTTATGAGTGAACTGGGAGCTTATAAGTTGGTCGCGGGTACGGGTCCATGAGAGACTATCGGCAGGAGATCTGCCGTGGATATCTCCTGCGATACCACACTCAGGATTTGGGCATCCATGCCACCAGCATCCGTTAAAGGAGCACAGCGTCTTCTCACCAGTGGCGGGGTCTTCGCTTAGACCATCCACCCAAAAATCACGGCCATTGAGCTTAACGGCCACTTCCCCCGTGTTGCCAGGGCCGGCGAGAGCTGCCACGGGCCCCGGGGAAGGATTGGTATATGGGCCCCCTGTTTACTCAGCATTTTATTATGAATGTTTTTTGTGTACATAACAATTAAACTGATTATATGTCCAAGTCACTATTCAAAACATACAGTATGAATAAACAACTCAGATGAAAATGACCATTTTATTTTTCGAATCAATTATATTAATTCTATCACCATACAATTTACAAATGCAGTACCAGTCCATGCAGGCAAGACAATTGTTTACTGCAAGATTTTCATAATTAGAAGTGTACTTTCTTTGCCTTCTCTCTAGCAAAGTGGTAAATGATTCTGATGAAATTTAAAGTACGGGCTAACTGGCTTTCATTTACAATGGTTCCCAGATCTGTCAGTCGGTCTTGGGCATTGGTGGACCGCAGATAATATTTTATCTGTTTCAGTTTGACTATGATAATCTCTATAAAATGTATGTTCATTAATTATATTTCCTCTGTTATTTAATCATTTGATTTATTAATATTTTTAGATTTTATCCCCCCTCCTTCCAGGCCCCCTAGAGGTCCGGGCCCCCGGGATTTAACCCGGCTTCCCCGCCCTCTCGACGGCCCTGCGTGTTGCGAGTATGTTTTATGTATACACCGGTCTGCTGTTGCAGGTGTATGAGCCAGTAAATAGCCTTATACCCATAACTGCGTGGGTTGTTTCGGGGAATGACGGCTAGCGTGTGTTTAGGCATGAAGTTATTCTTGAACACAGTAAAACACAATGACGCGATCGTAGTTGCGGTTTGTAGCAGGTCGCAGTTGAAACGGGATAGGTACATTCTTCTAAAGGCTTGGAAGCATACTCTAAGTACGCGTACGTCATTCATGCAATAACGCTCACATTCATCTGCTATATTGTAATGATTATCTTCATTAAACCTGTTGTAGTACCTCTCAAAATCTTCACGCTCACTATCACTCATGCTGTCATAGTTAAAGTAACCTACAGAATCTAAAGCTAACAAAGACCCTAAGATCCACTCTAAGGTTAGCCCGAGAGAAAGAAGAAAGTAAGGGGTTAAAAGAAGAGAATAAGGGGTTAAGTAAGTAGCAAAACATATCACTCGTCGGTTAAAATTCATTCAGAAAAAGAGAAAGAAAGACACCATTATCATCCGCCGGCCACTGCCGACAAGTCGGAAAAATTGTCGAAGAGAATACTTCTAGCTGTTGCAGACCGGTCTTCCACTCCAGAGGGAAGTAGAGGATGCAGCCCACTCTGCCAGAAAGGGGTGGAAGATGAAAAGAAGTAAAATAAGAACGCATTACAAACAATGCGACACATTCTTAACTCAAAGAACAACACATTCTTAACTCAAAGCAACACATACCTCCAGCAGTTGCAGACAGGTCCTCCACTCCATAGGGAGGTAGAGGATGCAGCCCACTCCGCCGGAAAGGGGTGGAAGATGAAAAGAAGTAAAATAAGAACGCATTACAAACCATGCAACACATTCTTAACTCAAACACTATCATACCATGCAAACTACAGACATGCAAAAAAAAAAAGTATAAAGAATAACAAAAAGTGGGTTAGTTACGCTACGAGCTACATCTAAGCTCGTGTTAGTCTAATAATCTTCCCCCGTCAGTCGTGAATTCTACTACTGTTTACAAGCTGGCATTAGTCATCAACAGACTCATCCCCGATTACCACCCCCAGAGCTCCTGTTACTAATTGTTTTATTATTATATTAAACAACGTTAATAGTTTTAAAATGCCTATCTAAACGGTTCTTAAACACATTAACGCTGGTAGAGTTCACGACTGACGCGGGAAGATTATTCCATTTATCAATTACTTTAAACGTAAAGAAGTTTTTAGCGATATTAGTAACGTAATTTAAAGTGTCGCGAGTGAGGAAAGTGTAAGGGAAATACCCTTTTGAAACGTTGGCGTCTACGCCCATCACTTTGGGTAGCTTAGCTAATTTACAGGGTGCAAATAATAGTGTTTTTAAACTGAACATGTCCTCTTATTTGCATCTGTATAAGCTTCTTTCCTCTTTTCAACGGGTCACCTGTAAATGTCTCCGAGGACTCGTGTTCAAGCAGCTCCTTATAAAGGAATTATGCATCAAATTTTGCGGCGTTGTGGGCAAGAATATACAGTAATTTTTTTGAACTGATGTGCTAACTTGACAATATAGTTTACAAAGAGCTTCACAGGGGATCTCTTGCAGTTACCTTAAAAATGTTTGTTCGTTTACCACTTTTGCGACATTGATCACATTCAATGTTCATGCACTCGTCACAGATAGTCTGGCTTACGAGTAAATGAGGGATTGTGTAAGTCTCTATGTCATAATACACGGTTATACAAGGTTTATTTTTAGGCTTAGCATCTTTCATATAGCAAACATGCTTTACACCATCTGCCTTATATTTCTCATAACATGTAGTACAACAAATTTCATCACATCTATGCCCGAACTCACCGCTATCATTCAACGTATGAAACATGCCGCAGTCGCAAATTCTCATTTTCCTGCACGTACCATTTGATTTATGGAATTCAAAACAGTTATTATTGAAAAATGTGCGTCTACACACATTACAGTCCCTCTTTTCAGCTTCAACTACACGACTTTCACATTTGGAGCTTTTACACTGCTCGCATATGTGGCAAGCCTTACAATGTTTCAACAGGTCATCTGTAAACTCGAGACAACCCTTACACAAATCGTGATGTCTCCCATATTTATGGCTTTTATCATAGTTTACGTAAAGATCTCTGATGCGTCTAATAGGAAGGTAAGTTGTACTCACCAGCCCTAAACCAAGTAAAGGCTTTGTACGTTCTCTAACGCAGCTTTTAAATACATACGTTGTTCTACCATCTTGATCCAGACCAAATACAACTCTGCGAACATTCATTTCCTGCTCTACCTTTCTCAGCTCTTCAGGGCCCATATCAGTCAAACTCGAGCTTGCAGTCTGCGGCCAACTTACGCGCACGCGCCGGAACCGTAGGTAGCCGGAAATCTTTTGTGGGTATATTTAACACGGTAAATATATGAGCCAAGATTACGGCTATAAAAACGCAGCCACGCTCGGAGTTTATGTAACGTCTGTAAATGGCCTGAGAATTGAAGTTAAGTGTATAAGGCGTGGCCGTATGTCCCACAACACGGAATACGTGGTCAATTTCAACCGCGAAATTCTCCAACTTAAACTTTGAACCACTTTGAGAAGCTTGCGCAAAACTTGAAAGGATGTAGTCAACATCTTCTGCCACTAGGTGCCTGTAAGGTATTACTATAGAGAACAGGTCGCTATCCTCACTATTTGGCTCAAGCCCAAACGCCAACCTTACTCGTGTCTCCCGGTCATCATTGCTCTGAAGGGCATATGCGATGATACATCGAACTACGTTGCGAAGTACTTGTTCGAAACCTCCCGAATACGCGACTCGGGGGTCAATCGTTACGTTGTAACGACTTCTAGAAAGTGCAGGGATGTTACACACATTTTGCATTAAAGTAAGAGATACACCGTTGCATGAAGGATAACTCATTCTTTCTGTATGGATTGCGGCCGCATTCAAAGGGGGCTTGGAATGTTGCGGCTGGCGTGTAAGGTTGGAGGTTTACAGACATTGCTCATCCGGTTCTTCTGATAATGAGTTTGTCGATGATGAAGTCTCATCCTCAGAGATGCGTGCGGGAATTAGCCTTGTTCGTTTAGCTTCCATTCCAAACTTGGACGGAATTTGGTCTTCACCAGGCCTAGCTCTTTTAACGCTTGCGGTGGTGTAGGCAGAGCATCTTTTAACTTAGTGAGTGAGCGACATGAATGTTACTCAGTGAAGAAAATTTGTCGCCCAGTAAATAAAATTTTTGGGTACTGGGCGACAAGGAATTTTCAAAATTTGTAAAAATAGAATTGTCTTGGGAGTTGTCTTGGGAGCATTGTCTTGGAAGCTATATAAATACATATAATACATGCACATATGCCACAATTAGAACTGTTTATCCTAAATGTAAATATGAAATTTACATTGAATATTTATATATAGATAATGCTAGTTTTATTTCAGACCACACGGGGATGATGGCCTGATTAGGGAACATCCTGATCCATAGTATCCTTAATCCAGGGATGTGCTGGGACCGGTTCGGTCCGGTTCGCCCTAACCGGTTGTTAAATTTTGATTGGATCACCGAACCGTTTGTTTGTTTTTAACAAATATTTAACAGTCAGTAGAAATTTATTTATATCTAATTTTTTTCCATTTTTTCAGGATTTTATAGAAAAATATAGATAGTACTACAAGCAGTGGTCGTTTCAATATTTATTTAATTTTTGATGAAAAATTAGTTTATTTTTAGAGAATTATGTCATTAGTGAGTATAAAGAATATGTTAAATAATTTCTGCCAAAATGTTACAAAATGCTGTTTAGAAAAGCTAAAATGCGTTGGCTTCTGGGGCTCCGACCCGGACTCCGCTGGGGGAGCTACCGCTCACCCCAGACCCCCTAGCTTAATAACTCACGCCATTGGCACTCCCCGATTTACACCCCTATCTGTATTAGAACCGGTTGTTAAGAAACTGGCAGCACACCCCTGCCTTAATCCCCCCCAACTTCCCGATCTGCCTTTGTCGTCCAGTGGGAAAAGCTTAGAAAAGGCTCTGAGTGTAAGGGTCTTGGCTGGTTACTTGAAGGGATACTCCACTAGCGGAGCGGGGGTGGTCCAGGTTGTTCTTTCGATCCCACTTTCCGTCACTCGAACATGTTGGTGGTAATACATTTCGAGATCTTTTAAATGGGGTCATCATACGCTAACCTGGAAAAGAAGAGGAGAGTAATGAATACGAGTACTAACCTTTTTAAAAAATTATCTATATTTGGTAAAAAAAAAACTGCTTAAGAGCATGCCTCACAATAGATAGATTCTCTAGAAAAAATCAAGTTCACAAGGCTATCAACGTGTATCATAAGTAGCTCCACAAGACTTCACAAATCTATGTTTATGCTTAGTAGAGTTATTAATGGCAGTAGAGTTATTAATGAAATGCAGCTATTTTTAAACTCTGTACATGATCTTATATATATACTTTTCTAAATATATTGAGCATTCAAGACATTCTGACTAGTTGAGGAATCTTTATCAAGAAATATCAAAAACTTCTTCAAGAGTTTAAGGAATACTGTATAAGAAACCTTATGGAATTAAACAAAGGTATTAAGCATAGGACCGTGCTGCTGAAGTATTTACGTGTAAAGATGATGAATCCATAATATGCGGAAAGAATTACATTCATGCGGGTAAGTGCTTAAAAATACTTTTTTGTTTTATTTTTTACGCAGGAAGGAGGAGCCAAGGGCGAATGCCCGCAAAAGCGTTCCCCCTACCGCCCCCAACTAGAAGAAGAAGAAAGCCAAAGTCAAGGTTCAGGGTTTTCGAGATGCCTAGACCCCCTGCGCTTGAAAGATGGGAGATCATAGACAGGGGGAAAGATGGAGTGAGAAAGATTGTTCCAAAGTTCACCGGTTTAGTAGATGAAAGATTGAAAATATCGAATAGCCTTGCGTTAGAGAGTTGGACAGAAAAGGCATGGGAAAAGGGTGGAAAGTCTGGGGCTCCATGCTTTCCTTAAAAGAGAAAGTATACAGTTAGAGAGTTCAGAAGAGCAGTGTCCGTTATAACAGCGATAGTAAAGAGAGAGTGAAGCAACATTCGGCGAAGAGAGAGGGATTGAAGACAGTTAGTAAGAGGTGGGAAATTGATGAGACCAAAAGTCTTTGATTCCCCACGTCAAGAACGGCTGTGTGGGTTGAACCACCCGATACATGAGAAGCATACTCCATATAGGGGTGGACAAAACTCCTATACAGAGACAGCAACTGAGCAGGGTGAAGAAACTGCGTAGGCAGTACACCACGCCTTGCCTCTTAGAAGCTGTTTTAAAAAGAGAGTATATGTGATCTTTACAGGAAAGATCACGAGAAAAGGAAACGCCAAGAATATTAAGAGAAGAGGAAGGATTCAGTTGTATGTTGTTGAAGGTAAGGGTATATTCGTGTGGAAGAGTGTGACGAGTAGACAGATGGAGGAACTGAGTTTTGAGGCATTGAAAGTCACAAGTTTTTCTCTGCCCCAATCAAAGATAAGAGAAAGATCAGAGGCCAGGTGTTCCATAGCCGTCCTACACGAATCATGGTGACTGTTGAGAGGGACGGTCTGGGAAGCAGGTGGAGAAGTTAAGAAGGGAATCATCGAAATAGGAGTGAATAGGCGCGGAAGGGCGAATTAAAAGGTCATTAATAAATAAAAGGAAAAGATTGGGCGACAGAACAGAGTCCCTGAGGAACGTCACTGTTGATAGCTTTAGGAGAAAAACAGAGGTCATCTACAACCGTAGCTATAGATCGGCTAGAAGGGAAATTAGAGATGAAGGCACAGGTAGAAGGATAAAAGCCGAGGAAGAACATTTTGGATATTAAAAATTTGTACCAGACTCTATCAAATGTTTTCAATATGTCTAGCGCAATAGCAAGAGTTTCACAGAAATCCTGAAAGGAAGAGACCAAGAGTCAGAAAGATATGCAAGAAGATCGTCATACTGACGATCTGAAACAATATTGTGAGAAGAGAGATGGTTAAGATTCTTCCTATTAAGGATAGATTCAAAAATTTTAGAAAGGCAAGAAATCAAAACAGTTTGACGATAGTTTAAGGGCTGAGAGTGGTTACCATTCCTTGGGACAGGCTGAATGAGAACAAAATTCCAGCAGGAAGGAAGAGTACCAGATGAGAGACAAAGACGTAGGAGTTTGCCTAGGCAGGGTGCTAGCACTGAAACACAGTTCTTAAGAACAACAAGAGGAACACCATTAGGACCGTACACCATCCTAAAGCTGACCCCGGATAGGCCAGAAAGAACATTTTTGGAAGCGATTCTGATTTCAGACATAATAAAGTCAGAGGGAGGAGGAGATGGAGGAACAGCGCCGGAATCGTCCATGGCTGAGGTGGAAACGAAAGTTTGAGCGAAGTGTTCAGCTTTGTCAGGAGAAGAGACGGCAGCTGAACCGTCGGAGTGGAATAGTGGAGGGAAAGAAGAGGAAGTAAAGTTGTTGAAGAGGTTCTTAGCTAGATGCCTGAAAGAGTGCGAAGAATTAGAATTGGATAGGTTTTCACATTTTTGACGGATGAAGGAATTTTAGGCGAGTCGAAGAACGGATTTTGCATGATTTCGGGTAGAAATATAAGCTTAGTGAGAGTCATGTTGGATGGCGACAGTACCTTCTGAAAGCTTCCTCTCTGTTGCGGATGGCATTAGAAGAAGTAAAGTTAAACCAAGGTTTTTTGCATTCGTATTAGGAATAGAATATGGAATGTACGCCTCCATACCCGAGATAATCACCTCCATGATGCTCTCAGTACACTCGAAACGGCCCCTTCAACAGAAGCAGTATTCGTTCCATGGAAAATCACATAAGTACTGCCTAAAGGCCTCCCAATCAGTGACGCCAAAATGCCAAAGGTGCCTCCGCTTGGGAGGAGCCAAAGACCGGATTGAGCGATAGAAAAGGAAACAGTTGTAAGATTGTGGTCGGAGGAGCCCAACGGACAAAAACGTTTTACAGAGTAAGAAGAGTGCTGAGAGGTGAGAAATAAATCCAGAATGTTGGGCCTATCTCCATGGCGATCGGGTTACGATTAGGATGCTGTACAATCTGCCCTAGGTCATTCAGGAAAGCCAAAGGCGTTGATGAACATTGAAATCTCCTAAAATGAAGATTTCAGCAAAGGAGAGGGGAATAGAATGTATTCCACTTTGGAAGTGACGTAGTCAAAGAATTTTAGATAGTAAGTAGAATTAGGCGAAAGGGAAACAGCGCAGGTGCATTTAGTTTAAGATTGGCATGTAAACCGTAGCCGTAGGGTATACTTAGAATTCGGGAGATCCGTGTTCGGGAATACGAGAACAATGTAGGTCATTGCGTATATATACGCAACATCCACCTTTGGAGTGAAACTGAGTATAGAGAAAGTAAAAGGGTACAGAAAGGGGCTGCTGTCAGTCGTCCCAGACACCAGAGTTTCAGTGAGGAAAAGACGATGAGGTTTGGGGGAGGAGAGGTGGTGTTCAGCAGATTGAAATTTGAGAAAAGTCCATGAATGTTACAGAAATTAATGAAAAGTTAATCAGGCGGAGGCCCAGAACAACTCGAATGGGCGGTAGCAGATCCACCTCCACTACGCAGGTCTGCGTTCCTGGTATCGGCTGCGGGGGATCCAGAAGTGGGGATATTCATGGACCCCTCCTCACGGAACTCCGAGACTCTTGAAGTTGGTGCCTTTTTTAAATTTGAAACGATTATGTAGTGTGTAAGGTGCATGTGTATGCATTGAGGAATAGGGAGAGAAGTGTGTATTTGAGATCATGCTGGACTGCTCAATGGGTGGATGAGACACGAAAAAAATATCAGCTAAGGAGGGTAGTGACAGGTGAAATGTGAGTTCCAGCACTCCCTATATTCTGTCTAACCCTCCAGGATTGTGATGGTGGCCAGGTTTGAGCATGGAGTTTGAGCTTTATCAGGAGAAAAGACGTAAATGAATTTACCTGAATGACAAATAGGATTGGTAGAAATAAAGCTGATGGAGAACTGATTGAAAGAACAGAAAGAATTATGACTTTTTTGTAAACAAGGGGCCAATTATAAAGGCCTGGTAAAAATTATTGTGTGTATATATAATGTGCTGCGTGAGTGTTTTGGAATCTCCAGCGGAGTGAGGTTTGACCCTCATTCCCTCCATTGATGTTTGATGTACATACTAATGACTCACGATCCGTGACTGATTCATGAGTTGAATGTAGTATACACGATATGAAGATGGGTGCTTTGGTCTAGGGCACTAATACAGGGCTATCAGTTACTTCTGTTAAAGACATAATGCGTCTCCTGAAAGCTGACGAGTTACGCTTGCAGAACCGTAGTGTTCTTTCAACGTTGTAAAGCTAAGGACTTGTATCTCTGTCCGGGGAAGTCTAATCATTCTTCCAGTATCAGCCCCAAAATGAGAATTGAAACACTAGAATGTGTACAAGAATTTAAATATCTAGGGTTGAGCCAGCACCAGTTCTTTGAGTAACGAGCCGCGTATAAGAAGTTTGCGTGGAGCTAAAGTTGCTCTCCTTCAAACATGCACAAATATTTACAGACATTGGTACTGAGTGATGTGTATAAAAAATGTACCTTTAGAATCCTACATGCGTTGTTCGATCTCACAAGTGGTTGTTAATCACAATACCCGACGATATATATATATATATATATATTAGTGTGATCCTTATTTACATGTCTTATTTTGAGGTTAGGAAAGAGGTGGTTCCCAACCCCTGAAATGGTGGCATATAATGTAAAATCGCTTGGGTAGCAATTTCATTTGAATCAATTAATATTTAGAGGTAGCTCAAGGATCAAGGACTTCAAAGTTTTACTCTATATCACGATGAGGCCATGGCATTTGGGTCCCCCGCAACTATATCGTTGGGTATTAGCCGTTCAAGACGGGGGTGTCATGGTTGCCAAACCACTCACTGTTGCCCAATCAAGGTCTTCTTTTTGCTGTCGGGAAAGCTTCGGCGATGATCAGCCACAACTTGAAGAAGGAACTGCAGTTGTTCTTCATCTTTTGTATGCCTCTGGTTGAAATTTTGCATGAGAGCTACTGCGCGTTCAGCATTATCATTGATCCCATTTATGCTAGAAACATCTCTTGTAGCGTCTTGTAATGAGGGAAAGAATTCCAGTCATTAGGATCTTTCTCCAAGAAATCCTACGGCAGGTTGAAATAAACGAATAGCTTCTTCGATTGTTTTGAGGCGAAGGCATCCAGGGTCGTTGTCGGCTTGAAAGCTGTTTTGTTGAGTTTTTTTCGTGCATCCTCATCTCTTTCTTTCGACCCCATAACCTTGATCGTAGTCCTCTTCGTAGCCACAGAAACTTCTGGATCAAACAGCGCTAATGCAACCAAGCTCTCAGAGAGATGCCACAAGTGGTCACTGAATTTGGCTGCTGTAGCCTTTGCAATCATTGTATGTGGATAACTGGACAGAGCCTTCATCAGATTCAGATTCTCCAGTGGTGCAGCTGCTGGCAATGGGGCACGGAACCAGGCCCTCATGTAAGTGGTGACGGTGAATACGCAGATATCCCGTAGGCTGCGCTCTTCCTGGGTTGTTAATTTAAACTGTTTCTGGAACATCCATATCTTGAAGGAATACAACACTTTCGATAACCAGCGAGCGTGATGCATGGCGCCAGGAGCTTTAAAAGAGTGATGAAAGCCGTGGGACTCTGCTCGACCCAAGAAAAGAAGAGCTAACTGTAGGAACTCTTTATAGTCATCCCTTGCATAATCTTGTGACAGCTGGTACAAAGCGAAGTTGATCAGACTGGGACGTTGTTCCCTCGTAGATGCTTCAACTTCCTGGTCATCAATACCCGATGAAAACTGACTCGTATCCAGTTGAGGCCAGAAACGGTGAAATCATTTGAACAAGAGGACTTCAGGCCCAGAAGTTGGTCCCATGCAGGCCTGGAAAGCTGCGCCAAAAACAAGTTCCATGATGTGATGAGCGATGTCGAAAAGGTTCTCCATCTGAGATTTGAATTCTTCCTTCCTGATTTGGGTTTCTGAACGCCGGTTCTTGTTTTTTTCGAAGCAGCTGCCATTCTTTGTTTAACTTCATTATTTTTCCAACAATGTGATATCTCCGTTTTACGGGGACTTGAGCTCGGGCCCAAGACTCCAAAATTTCATTCATCACATCAGTGGCTGCTTCACGAATTGGTTTATGAAGCGAAAGATGATTGTGGAGGAAGACTGCAAGGACCTCTCCGATGGATGGGAGCTTTTGCCCTGTCAGCTTCTCCGACGTTTTGTCCACAAAGTAAAGAGCAGCATTGCTTGATGCTTGATCGCGTGTGTTTTGCCATCATTACAGTACAATTTGCTAAATAATACAGAAGTTATTTCGATTCACTATTCCTAAAATATTAATAAAATTGCAAAACAAAGTTCAAAGGATGATGAACGGCTTAACCTTATTATCTCAGATAAGCGCTGAGCAGATACGCTTGTAAAGTGGCAGCAGCTACACAACACTCGTATCCACGTAGCAGCAAGAGAGACATTGAACTGTAGTGCATTGCGCTGTATGTCAGACAGCGCATACATACCACGAGTAATGGGATGCCATCTATCGCCTACAACAAATAGTAGAATTGCGCATATTAATGCTAAATTACAAAGATGCTAAACTTTTTTTATTGAATTTCATGTCATGTTATTGAAAAACATCTTGAGATAGTACAGTGGAGCCCCGTAGTGATCTAATTTCAGGAACTATTTACAAACCTAATTTTAATTAGTTGTGTAAAAAACAACTCGATCTGAAGAGGGTTAACACTTCTCATATTTAACCGGCACACATACTTGGCAATGACAAATTGGCGCGCAAATTTCTGTTTGTTTGAGCTATCTGTAAAAATTGATATTTTCAAGAAATATTTTATGAGGATTATTTTTGTGATAATTGCCACCATATAAGATGTTGGGAGCATGATAATTCAGACATTCGAAAATAAGGACTACCCTAATATATATATTACTAAAGTAAGCTTACCTACATTTCCCCGATGTTGGACCAACGATGACTTGAGGTCGGAACTGAATGAGGTTGTACAAATGTGTCAAGTAAATTTTTAGCGACGTCCATATTTTGATTGGTTGAGGTCCCCCAACGTTTCCTATAAATATTGGATAAAGAAACAATATATTACTGTGTGACGTGGAAAACCACATCATGTGATATAGTAATATACATGTGATATAGTAAAATAATTATATTAACACAGAGTATTCTTTGTTGGCTATATTATTTATTTTACATTTCTTATTTTCATCTTTTTAGCAGTAATGACAAAAATTAAAACTTCTCTAAACGTTTGCCTACATTGTTCAACATGTCATTCTCCTATTTCCCATATATATTATATATATATATATATATATATATATGGGAAATAAAAGAGTGACACATGTTGAACAATGTAGGCAAACGTTTAGAGCAGTTTTAATTTTCGTCATTTAATTTTCTTCATTATTCAAATCTACAGAAGCTAAAGCTAACAAAGACCCTAAGATCCACTCTAAGGTTAGCCCGAGAGAAAAGAAAAAGTAGGAGGTTAAGAGAAGAGAATAAGGGGTTAAGTAAGTAGCAACACCTATCACTCGTGGGTTAACAATCATTCGAAAAAGAGAAAAAAAGGCTTACCATCATCATCCGCCGGCCACTGCCGACAAGTCAGAAAAATAGTCGGAGAGAATAGGAAAGATTGCAGAACGGTCCTCTACTCCATAGGGAGGTAGAGCCCACTCTGCCGGAAAAAGATGAAAAGAAGTAAAATAAGAACGCTTACAAACCATGCAACACATTCTTCCAACTGTTGCAGACCGATCCTCTACTCCATAGGGAGGTAGAGGATGCAGCCCACTAGGCTGGAAAGGCGTGAAAGATGAAAAGAAGTAAAATGAGAACGCATTACAACACATTCTTAACTCAAACACAATCATACCATGCAAACATGCAAACTACAGACATGCAATAAAGAGAGAAGAAAAATAAGTATAAAGAATAACAAAAAGTGGGTTAATTTACTCAACAAGCTACAACTAAGTTCGTGTTAGTCTAATTTTTTTTTTTTTTTTTGCTGGCATATCACACGCTGGCATGTCACAAGCTGGCATTAGACGTCAACAGACTCATCCCCGATTACGACCCCCAGAGCTCCTGTTGCCAATTGTTTTTTTATTTTAAACAACGTTAATATTTTTAAAATGTCTATCCAATAAAATGTCTATCCAATATTTTTAAAATGTTTATCCAATACTTGTGTTCCAAAGCATATTTTCTTCTCTTCTCTTTATTTCCATCTCTTAAAAGTGGCTTTTTTGCTGCAACACGTCCTTTAAGACCTACTGAGTTAAGCTTCCTTCGTACAGTAGAGGGATCAACTGAGACACCAGTTGTTTTTTCGAGATCTGCTGCAAGTGAAGTGCTGGATTTGCGTCTGTCTCGAAGGAAAGTAATCTTTAGATATTGTAGATAAGATGGAGAAAGCTTAGAGGACCTCCCTGATCTAGGACGATCAGATGGGGTCCTATTTGATCTGTGACGAGTCAAGATTTTTTGTACACCAGTTTTGGAAACACCTGTAGATTCACTTATTTTTCCTTGACTCAGTCCCTCACCATACAGATGTATTATTTTATATCTAATCTCATCAGTAATTGTACTTTTCGTCATTTCTTAAGCCTATGAAAGAAAAAAAAGAATGAATTAGGATTATAATGAGAAACGTTTTGGATAAATGAAAATGAAAATGAAAAGGTTTATTGGCAGACTATAGTCCATATGACAAATATTATTAATACAATGACAGTTCACATACTAATGGTAGAAATATATACAGTTGATTAGAAATAATACAGTAATGTCAAAGTTAAGTGGAGCTACAGACAGACGTTTTCATACCAAGAATTCCATAACTTAGAGGACAAACGGCAGGACTCATGGATAGCTTGGATAATCGGGTTCGTTGATTTTTTAATTCTTTGCATCAGACTGTATTGAGCACGTCTTGTTACCTCCAGGAAGCTCGGAACATTGCGGGTAGAAAACATTTGCGAAGCTGAGCATCTCGGGGGTAATTTATGCAAGAGTCTAAAAGACTTGTTCTACAGCAAATTTAGGGTTCTGCCAGAATCTTTTTTATAATTCACCCACAGTTGCTGTCCATAAATATTACTGCAGAAAGTACGAAAGAGCGTGTCTTTAGCTTCACTTGTAGAGAACCGAAAGTTCCTTATAGTCATATTCGCTTTAGCACAAAGGCTTCGAGATTGTTTTCTTATATCCGAGTCATCATTCAAGGAGCTGGTAATAGTTTGACCCAAATATTTAAACTTTTGTACTTCCTCAATTACTTCACCTTTCATTTTAAACCTAATATCAGCTGGCTGCTTACAGCTTTTAGGATGAAATTGCATAACCTTAGTTTTTGTAACATTAAAAAGAATATCATGTTTCTGCGAATACACTTCGCAGGCTTTTATTAGCCGATCCAGACCTTTAACAGAGGGACTTATTAACATCATATCATCGGCATAAACTAAATTGTGTTATCCTTGTGTTATCTGTACAACATCCCACTGTTGCCTCATTAAGTGAAGCAATTAATCCGTCAATATACACATTAAACAGCATAGGGGGAGAGCAAGGAACCTTGTCTCACCCCGCAAGAGGAGCCAAAACATTCGGATATTACATTGCCCCACCTAACGGTAAAAGATTGGTGGGAATACCAAAATTTCAATAAATTTAATATGTACATGGGAGCCTTCCTGTTTTCTAGCTTTTTAAATAAAATATTGTGGTTCACTCTATCATATGCCTTACTTATAGCTAGGAAACAGCTGTAAATAGTTGAATTACTATCAGTGTATCTAGATATTGTTTCTTTAAGTACATAGATACACAAGTCAGTTGAGTGGGACTTTTTAAAACCAAACTCATTAGGAGATCTCCGTAGGTAATCATTTAATTGGAGTAACAAGAGTTTTTCTAGTAGTTTCGAGAAGCAGAAAGCGACAGCAATAGGCCTGTAATTATTGCTGGACAGAATGTCTCCATACTTATTTTCGACCAGGGGAAAGATATATACCCTCATGAACTTTGCAGGGATATAGCAGTAACATTTTTATGTACTTTATCTACAACTTTGGTAGACATGATGCATGCGCACTGACTTGGACTAGTTTCTTACCAGCGAGTAAACACGACAACGTCACTTGCACCTCTCACACGCAAACAACACATCATCTGCCATGCCCTAATGAATTTCACGACCGCACTTTTATTTCATTTTCTTTGATACGGTAGGAATATTTAATATTTTAATTTATTTTTGTTTTGGGTTTCCTTCTTTATATTTTCTTCGTTATGTTGTCCACCAAATAAATCTGGCGGAAACATATTGGATTACACTTGTCCGTTCGTTCGTCTATTCGTTCATCACACTTTCGTTTCCCGGATATAAATTTTGAACCGCTTAATATAAATCTAACGACGTACGGCGTAGGGAACTTACAACTTTACGAGGGATCCGAACCACAGGTCGCAATATAATCTGGACGCAGAGGACGTTCTCCTATCCAAATACGCTCCAGATTCAATGTCGCTTACCTTCACTAATCGACAGAAAGCGGTGTTATGACATCGGCCACGAAGTACTCCCCCCCTCCCCCCCCCCCCGAGTGAATAGTAGGAATTGTATTTAGCTTTGAGGTATACACGAGTGAATTATCATATAACATAATTTTTAAAAACTATATTTCCTTTTCTTCACTGTTAAGGTGTGGTACTGTCTTTTTGGAATTCTCGCAGTCGTGACTTCAATCAATTTTTTTAATCTTGCTGCAGCTGAAAGGTATGCCATACTCGTATTTATATTTAAATGTACAAAACAAAAGTCACAAATAGACAAAATAAAACTTTTCATGCATAAAATCCACAAAAATTCTTAATTCCTCAGAAGACTTTTAATCTGGAACGAAATACAGAAGTTAATATGGTTTAAAATCTGAGAACAAGTATGTAAACACTGTAACTCCTCCATAATTTGATTATTTTACGACTTTTAAGCAAAATGTAAACCAAAGTCTCATCTGCAAGCAAAGAGGGTGTTTTCATAAGCGTAATTAACTCCCGATCCGAGACTCCATTCACTCGCAACTTTGGGTGAGATTAATTACAGCGGAGGTCGAACTGATTCCTGTCAATTTTACTTTTTAAAGTACTATAAGTCATGTAACTTTACTGATATTATTATTCAAAGATTCTCTTGTAGGGAATACATAAAACTAATCTTCATTTTCATATGGCTCACCACCTCTGTGGTGTTCAGTGTAGTGAATTTTACTAACTTAAATGTTATATTTCACATTATTCCATTTCCATAAAAGGACATTGATTAAACTGTACTGTCTAAGATATTTTTCAATTCATTTTTCAAATTAAATTAAATGTGTTTAATACTCAAATGGATATAAAAAAAATAAAAAATAGCCACTGATAAAATTAACCTGCAAAATAGTGACAATCTTAATAGCTGAAATTTCAAATTCATTAAAAATTTAGTAAATCAATTAAAGTTGGGGAACATTTAGCCAGCTTGAAAAATGCGATCTTTTGGGGAAGGCAAATCTTTGTTTTGTGCATAATAATAAACCTTAAAAAGAACAAAAAGGGCTCTCAGGTGATGACAGTATTTTCATCAAACTTTGTTACATGATGAAATACTTTTCGGGGAAATGGTTCCTTGAAATTAATGTAATCGAAGTGGGTGGTACCATATACAGGGTGTCCCATAAGTCCGGCATCATAGGAGAAATTCATATTTTTCTATTTCTACAAACCATATTTCATATTTTTCTCTTTCTACAGGCCATAATGTCTGTGAGCAAGGAAGAACGAATCCAGATAATTCTACTCAGGAAATCGGAGTCAAAGAGAGGCCGCTGCTGAATTTAACAGACTGCAGCCAGACCGCGAGCCAATAACACAGAGTTCTGTTAGCAGATTTGTTGCAAAGTTTAAGGAAACAGGATCCATAGAAGATAAACCACGCAGTGAACCTTCAAGGAGGTCCACTGACGATGATACAGCGACTGCTATCCTGGCTTATTTTAACAGAAGTCCCAATAAGTCTCTTCGGCGATTGTCCGCCGAGACAGGAGTGTCGAAAAGTAGCATCCATCGCATTCTTCAGGCTCACAAATGGCATCCATATAAACTTCAGATCCTACAGAAATTAAACGAAGATGATCCCGACCGGCGGATGGAATTTCGTGAATGGGCTACGGAACAATATGCTCGGGATGCCAATTTCCCGTCCACCATTCTGTTCAGTGACGAGGCTGTTTTTTATGGAAATGGTGAGGTAAATCGACAAAACATCCGCTACTGGTCTCAAAACAACCCTCACTGGTATACCTCTTCAAAGGAACAAGGTGCATCTCGGGTGATGGTATGGTGTGGCATTTGGAAGGATTGCATCATAGGCCCCCTCTTTTTCGATGAACATGTCACTGGAGGCACCTACCTACGTATGCTCAAGGAAGAAGCATTTCCCAGTGTCTTGAACGAAGGAAATTTTCCAACATGGTTCCAGCAAGACGGCGCTCCTGCACATTACAGCACCCAAGTAAGGGAATACCTGTACCAACAATTCCTTGGTCATTGGATAGGACGTCGAGGGCCTGTGGAATGGCTAGCTAGAAGCCCGGATCTCACGCCACTAGATTTTTATCTCTGGGGCCACTTGAAAGCGCTGGTATACGCAGAGAAAATTGGGAGTGTTGAACATTTGCCGCAGCGCATTATTGGGGCATGTATCACCATTACTCCTGACATCATTCACCGTGTGCTTGCTGACTGGGTATCACGTCTGAATTTGTGTATTGAAAACAATGGTGGACATATTGAGCACGTTCTGTAAATAAAAGCTTTTGTTTTGCCTTTTTTTTATTATTTTCCTATGATGCCTGACTTATGGGACACCCTGTATATTGGAGGAAATGTCAATTAAACACCATTTCAGTTTATTTTCATTAAGTGAGTGTAATTACATACATATCAATTTCATGTTAATCAGGAACAACATATACAACATATTAACAGCAACTTAAGTTTTAAGATTAAATACATCAGAAATAAATTTACCTTGCCTCGGTGAAATTCAAAATTGCGAGCCGCCGCATTACCCACTCAGCCATGTGACGTTAAGATATGCTGAGAGAGTTTTGTATATATGTTACAGGGAATCTGTGTAACTAGCGATTTCATGAAATCCCTAAAATGTTCAGGGATTTCATGTAAGGTTAAGACGTGATATTTTCGTGAAACCTACGAGAAAATTATTGAATGCCCGGTTAGGCCAACTGTACACCCTTTACGAGTGGTTAGGTTAAGTCGTGATATTTTCGTTAAAACTAACGAAGGTATCACGACTTAACCTTATATGAAATCCATGAACATTTTAAGGATTTCATGAAATCCCAAGTTACACAAATTCCTTGTAACATACAGTATATTCTCATTCGCATTTTGGAACTCATTAAACTTTGCATCAAAGACTGTAAATTCATTTTCAATAGCGAGTATTATCAACAGGTTTTTGGGATGGCCATGGGCAACCCCTTGTCGCCCCTCCTCTCCAATATTTATATGGAGTTTTTCGAAATTACTTACATTCCGAGAATCCTGGGGGTTGGTATCCCATGGATGACTTCCTCCTTCAGTTAAATGATCAAGTCCCCTCCATTAATTTTACTTTAGAAGTGGACAATTCAATCCCGTTTTTGGATGTGCGTGTACATAGGGAAAGCCCAGGTTTTAAGTTTAGTATCTATCGGAAAAAAACAAACAATTTGTCCTACGTACACTTTTACTCTGGCCATAACACCTCCATTAAGAAGGCCATATTTCCTTCAATGTTTCTCCGCGCCCTTAGGATCGCCAGTCCGGAATACATCGATGCCGAATTGGAAAAAATCAACGGTATTGGAAGTGATCTGTGCTACCCACCTACGTTTATGGAATCTTGTCTTAAGGCAAAACAAACCTTCTATCTTGTGAATAATAACACTCGCACTTTGTCAAAGAATATTTTTGTGCTTCCATATTTCCCAGGTTTTTAAGGCATTGCTAATGTACTTAAACTTTTGAATATTAATGTAGTATTTTCATATAACAATATTGTGAAAAATATCATAGTTAAAAATAGCCCTACCAATAACTCAGGCATTATCTATAAAATTAGTTGTAAACAATGTGATTCCTTTTACATTGGTCAGACGGGAAAGGATTTGCACACGCGTGTAAAACGGCATCAATATTCCGTTAGGACGGTACAGTCGTCCAGTGCCCTTTTTGTCCATTTGTCAGAGTTATCCCACTGTATTGATTGGAATAATGCTTCAGTTTTGTTTCACTCTAGCAACATTGTTAATAGAAATATTCTTGAGTCTGCTATTATCCAACTTACAAATAACTTTAACATGAGCCAAGGTCTTTTTCCACTTGATCCTGTTGTTTTGAATTCGTTCAGAGCAGATTTAGACAAGAAGGGCAGAGTGCTAAAACTTTGGTAGTTTTCCCTTATAAATTTGTATGCTCCTCTTACAATTTTTATTTTTCAATTTATTTTTATATATTTTTTTTAATATATTTTTTGTGACCTATATATAATTCAGGCATTATCTATAAAATTGGTTGTAAACAATCCATTTGATCCTGTTGTTTTGAATTCGTTCAGAACGGATTTAGACAAGAAGGGCAAAGTTCTAAAATTGGTAGTTTGTTCTTACAAATTTGTATGTTCCTCCCACAATTTTTATTTCTATATTTATTATATATTTTGTTTTTTGTGACCTATATATAGTCTCGAACTCTTTATTTACTTCAGTTTCCTGAGGATGTCATTAGACGAAAGCGCTTGAGCACCATTCTGTTTTTCCTTTCCTTCGTGGTTTTTTCATCATATATATATATATATATATATATATATATATATATATATATATATATATATATATATATATATATATAAGGAGTTCCAAAAAACCTTAGCCCCCCCATTTGCAGCTTACATGTTTACTTATATCGAAATAGTTTTTAGTGATTATAAAATATATAAAATTCTTTATTTATTGCAGGTATTAAAATTACTCTAGCTGATAGAGATAATATAATGGCTTCTCAATTAATTGGTGATTCGGAGAGGCAACGTGTGATAGATCGCATACGAGCAATAACATTTCGGGAAGCTCGTGATGCTGGAGCCACCTTTATAACACGTTCATGGGTTGCCAGAAAGTTGCGAAGAAGTGAGGACTTCGTCAAAAGAAATTGGAATAAAACTTTGGATGAATGTGAAATGGATACAACCAAATCTGGGGACCCAAATTTGCCTCTCTCTCAGGAAACAAAGGACATCATTGAAAGCGGTACGCGTAAGCGGAAAAACAGCTGTGCTAAACTTTCTAGAGAGATCGAAGTGTTGAGAGGAAAGATCGTTAGTGGTGAGATCATTCGACTGTACCGTCATAGGCAAGGTTTAAAGCCTTGGCATGAACTTCCAAAGCCAAGAAAAACTCAACTTAACATCGATGACAGAATGTGGTTTGCCCATTATCTTGAAGATAGGGATGTGGTTGATTTCATGCATTTAGCTGTCTCCGATGAATTTTTTGTTTACGTAACACGTCGGCCTAACTACCAAAATGATCGAGTGTGGGCCACAACACCAGATGAAATCGATGACAATGAACATTATCGCGAATTATTAAAAAGTCCAGACTGTGTTGGTGTGTTTGTTTTGTTCACTGCAAAGAAGCTCATGTGGGTGCTGAAGCCAAATGGTCAGAGTTGGGATGGACAGTATTTTCGTGATATTATTCTATCCCAGCATGTCATTCCTTTTCTAAGAAACCCAAACAATGTTATGGATATCGATCAGGTCACACTTCTGTACGATAAGGCCCCCAGCTTTAAGGCATTAGCCACTCAACAGTTGTTGCGGAACCATGAGATCGATTTCTTTGGAAATGAAGAATGGCCAGGAAATTCTCCTGACCTGAACGTCTGTGAACACATTGGATTAGTTATAAAGGACAAGGTTGAATGTCTCTTGTTTCAAGAACCTGCAGCAAATCGATTTTCGAAGGATACAATGACGCAACACATTGAAACTGTTTTAGCAAATTTGCGTAACGATCAAGATCTATTCACGTCACTTTTGGCAAGCTACCCAAAGCGAATTCAGGCTGTCTTGGAAGCCAATGGCGGGAACACCAAGTTTTAATTGTTTCTCATTAAATGCAGGATTAAATTCTCTTTTGTAAGGTATGTTTAGTTTTACTGTACCTCTAATGGTTTAGGCCATGGGCTGGCGGGGGGGGCTAAGGTTTATTGGAGCCCCGTATATGTTGTATGTTTCGGTCTGTTTTGCTTTCGCTGGGAGAAGTTACCACTTACAACAGATTATACTCTCGATGCTGATGACCTGGAGAAGTCGTAGCTATTACCTCATCAGGTGTGCTCAGGGGAGTGCAAATTAAAGGCTCGCGGGGGACACAGAAACGTTTGGCAAAGATTTTATTTTACTTTACTTGAATTAGAGTGCTATTACAGTTAAAAAATTACATTTATCGAGTCGTTATTGGTTCGACTTTAAATCAAAGTTACTTTACTGCTCATTTATAATTTATCCCAAGACTTCTTAACGCGACTCGAGCCCTCTCTCAAACCCGGAGGCTTGTCTGGCGTGTTCAATCTAATGTTGTCTATTTACTTATCCTCCTGAAGGGTGTGAACTCTCTCCTTATATATTAGAAATTCCGGAAGTCAGCTACGTGATGGCTCTTTGTTGTGCCTCAGCTCTCGCGTGATATATTACTTTAAAGAAAATACTAAATGAATGATATAATCACGAAAATATTCTGAACCCTTTGTTTCGCCCGGAATATAAAAAGGGGGCGTATCCGGGAAGAACCAATCCCTTTTTCTGTTTTAGGAACGTACCGAGGTACACAAAGTACATCAATTATATAAAATTAAATAAACCCTTTGTTAGCATGGGTCGAGGCCATGAACTTGATTTTAAAGAAATAAAGCGTTTCTCGTGAAGTGGAAATGAAATCCTTTGTTAGCGTGGGTCGAGGCCATGAACTTGACTTTGAAATTTATAGCATCGGGCGTTGTCTGGTTTTAATGAAATAAAGCGTTTCTCGTGAACTGGAAATAGAGGGAGATAATATAACATATAACATATATATATATAACGAAATTTAAATCATCAACAGTACCTTATGAGCACTGTTTATGATTTTAAATACAAATTAACCATCTGGAGAGTTTTGATGAATGACCGATGAGAATTCTAGTCTCAATAGAGTGACATGTGGTAGTGAATATGCAAAAAAACTTTAAAGGGCATAACGAGTTTTCTTTCTTAGAGCTGCTGCCACTAATTCTTTATTTTTTTAACTTTGAATTTTTAACGCCAAATATTCTTGTGTTATTCTTCTGCTTCTCTTTTCAAGGTTTATTATATGATACGTGCAAAAGAAAAATTTGGCTTTCTTTCAGGACTCATTTTTCAGACTAACCCATGAATTTTATTTTAAACACAAATTCTGCACAAAATTACCGCTGTCGTAACCATGAAGTTTGCATGCAGAGATCTTTTATAAAATAAGTGAAGGAATGTTATTTTTAAGATTTCGTGGTGTACATCTCTGAACGCAGTGTGGTTTGGCTTTTAAACAATCATGAACGAATAAATCCGAAGTGTTTCAGATTGTTTAAAGTTGTTCTATCTTAATTCGGATTCTCCGAGAAGTAATAAAGCCAAACCACGTGAGGACAGAGGTTTATCACCGAGACCCGACCCCAACGGGAAAGGTAATCCAACGGATTTGGACGTATGTGCAAATGGTTGGGTTCCTCTTTCGCTGGGTCGAAAATTTTTGGATTCGTGTCGCGGGATGGTGCGACTTTTGTAAGGCAGATTCGAAGACGCTGCTAAAGTTGAACCACGAGGGGGTCATAAACTTGGGACTTCGAATCTGTTAACTATATTTAAATGTATTTTTTGGGAAGAAGGAGGGGTTTATACTCGGAAATCAGGTCCCGCTCCAATCAGGGGGCCCAGAATCCTGGGAAACGTAGTAAAGACGCCTTCTTTCCCTCTTGTATGGGTAATAGCCTTCTGGGGGGACGGTCTTAGGAAAAACAAAGGGTTTGATAGGCTTTCAGAACATTGGAAGGCGGGGTCCTTCAAAATTGTAAAGTAAATTCGAAAATTGTTAAGTTAGTTGGTAGTCATCCTCCTTGAAGTTAACTGTGGCTAAACAAACCCCCTGTAGACTTGTGGCGTAAGAAACTTTAAAACGGAAAGTATAGCATGTCATTAGCTTACGCGGAAACCTGTGCATAAGAAAGTATTGTTAGCGACCTTAACCGATAATTTGATTGTATCTTAATTAATGTTAACCAACGGACCAAGAGTTTTGTGAACTTTCCATTAGTTTAATTTGGCTCCAAGTAAATGCTAAACGGGGTACGTCTGGGCCCCTAGTTCCTGAATCCGTCAATTTGGGTTCAGAAGTAAGTCCCGTTAGTCGATATACTGTAGTGTTGAAAATTTTGGGCGGGCCGTAAATCTACGGTCCGTACGCAGCACAATTGAGAGTAATTTTGTCTCCTGCAGTAGTAAGTAAAATAATTCTTCGAATATCTTGGTCATTTCCGATCACTTCATTTCTTGTTATTTATTTTTGTTGCACTAAAATATAAAGCCCCTCGATATATAAAGTAGTGAAATTCAGATAACTGTTAACTTTTCTTTGGATTTAAAATTGAATGGTATTTTACAGCCAATTGGCAAATTTAACGGTTTAAATTCATATAACTGTGACCTTTGTCTTTGAAGTTAAGATTGGATTGTATTATATGGAAATTTATAGATTTACTTCAGAATAAACTATTAAATGCATGTACTGTGTCGAGTAACATTTAATAAAATTTATAAGAGGGCGTGTGTTGTACTAAATACCTTGTAATAGACCTCTCTTGTTAGCTGAGGAGAATTAACGTTCAAAGTAGGCTTCAGGAAAGCCGAAGGAACCTAGCCTATCAATTTAAAGGGCCATCCGTTTGGGTAGGCCGAGTCATCCTGGACGAAAATAAGCAATAATTAGAAATAAAATCACCGGGTACGCCCAACTTAAAGGGTGCCCGTGAAGTGAATTAACGTAATTAAAAGGGTGTCCAGTACCATAAATAAAAATACGGGTTGGACACTACATCACCGCTCATCCTATCTTTTGAGCAGAAGTTTTTAAACAAGTAAGAAATTAACATTTAAGTTCACGAAAAACTTACGTTTTGAATGAAGCTTCATAAATTTGGTCTTACTGGCTTTGGATTTGAAGCAAAAAAATTTATGCCTCTGGTAGTTTTGTAAATATATGGATTGACTTGCTTTTCCTCGATTTCACAAAAAAGTATTAAATTTTGTACAAGCGAGGGCTTTATTTATTATTTTTACAACAAATAACACAAATTGTAAACCAGCCGAAATTTTGTGTTTGTGTGCTACCGACAAGAGGTGTGACGCTGGATGGAGCTTAGCACTCTTGACGAATAAGTTCCGCCCAAAATCACGTGGACGGACGGCTTACTCAGCTGAACAACTGTTTGGTCAAATAAACTTTGCTCCAAACTTTTTGTACTGAATTAATTTTGTAGTGAATGTTTACAAATTATTCGCGACGATGTCTTTTATCTTTTAACGTAAAGGGCGTGTGGTGTAGTTTCTTTTGAAAAAAGTTATAGCCCTCTGAAGAGCTGTCCGCAAAGTGCTTGTCGGGGTCAAAAAAGATTTGTCCACGCACTGTAGTACGTGGACTATATATATATATATATAATATATATATATATATATATATATATATATATTATATATTAAAATAAGTTTTTAAGGGTATTATAATTTATCGGAAATTGTATGTGTTAATAATAGAAGTTTAATTTCATGCTTACAAAATAGGGTTTGGAACCCTAAAGATGTTAAAAAATTGTACAGTAAATAAATATATAAATAAGTCTGATATATCAGTTAAAATACAACCAAATAGTCCACTTTTCATTCTGAAAGTGCTTGTCACTCCTGACAACTTTCTTACAGGCATGGTGATGGTGACATTAAAAAAGATTGGCTGCTGCTTACACCCAAGGGCATACATTCAGATTAACTTAGTTTATATAATCCCTTATAAAATGCTAAAATATATGTTGATAAAAATTATTTTCTGTCCGTTATTAAATTTATAACTACATGTACATTGCCAGTGTTAAAGATCCCACTGCTTCTAAGATTCTTTTTCACAGAAATTTTGTTGGGATTCCGTGACTGCGATATTTAAATGTACGCACTGCATTTAGGTTGTAACCATCTTTATTTCCAGCTGCATTTTGTAAAATAGCAGGAACTCGAAGCAGCAAAGTTAAAAAGTTAAACCATAAAAGTGAAATATCAGGTTGTGTCCAATTAGATGATCCGTGAATCGTGATGTTACTTCCATTAATTAATTATATAATTTTTTGAAAGGTCAAACGAAGAAACGACTGTAGGTCACGGTGTGAACAGACAGGAAGAGCAAACGCATCTTGGAGATAAGTTGGAGAGGTCCTTTCTCCACACATTAGCGATTCTTCTAGCTCAAGGTTAAGACTTTACTTTATCTTAGTTAGGACGTTTATCCAAGCACTCCGAGAAAAAAATAATTGATGGCACTTTTACTCTTGGTTATAAATTTAGATGAGGTTGAACTTCGTTCGATAAAGCTAGTTTCTTTAAATTAGAAATTAATTAAAGTTTGGAAATATATGTGACCATTAAACCCATTAATATTCTTTTGTCCTTCCTTAGAGGTAAGTCACAAAATAATGTGGTAATAATTAGTGATGAATTAAAGTTCGTATGTAAATTCTGTATTGAGTTATCGGTAATAAGTTAACTAGAAACCGTAAAATTAATACAATAAAATGTTTCAAAATAAAATTGAGTAATACCTATGAATCACTGTCACTTATTGAAATATATGGGAATAGCAAGGAAAGGATAAACAAATGGAGATATAACATAACTTTATTAGTGAGTGGCAGAAAGTCGTTACAATCCAAAAAATAAAATCATCAGAATATTTTATTATCAAGTCCGTAGCTCAGAACCACAAAAACTGCGTTAGCTCCATTACTGTTCATAATGCTGACTGATATAAACGTTGAAATTACCAGTAATAGCACAGTAACATCCTTTGCAGATGACACAAAAATTAGTAGAAAAATAAGAAACCCAGATGATATAGAATCTCTACAAACGGACACGAACAGAATTTGCAGTTGGTCAGAAGGCAACAGTATGAAATTTAACACCGAAGTTTTTCACTTCGCAAGATAAGAAAGAAGTGAGGAATTGAAATTCATGAAATAGACGCCACAAATGGAGAGGAAATACCGAGAAATTCTAAAGCAAACGATTTAAGAGTTATAATAACCGACGACATGAAGATAAGACAGCAGCAAACTGGAGAATTGCCGGGTGTATCTGGATATGTGAAAAGAGGAAACCAACTCACTAATTCACCAGGCCAACTCGAGAGGTGGGGCAACAAGCCTGACCTCCGTGAAGTGAGGACTCATCACAGAGAACATACGAAAGGTAAGAAAAGGAAAGTTGATACAAAATTTGGGACATACATGAAATATAAAACGATCATGATTACTGGGAAATAGATGGTGAAATTAATTTAAAATATTGAAAAATACAATGTAACAGTTGAAAATTCATTCTAAATTGTGGTATCTGAACACAACCAAAGCCGAGAAAGGAAGTGCATTAGCCCAGGCCTCAAACATCCATTTACTGGACCTCGGCACAAACTTGAACCAAGGGCTCCCCTACCCTACACCTCACCAAAACACTAAATCTTTTTCAGACAGATAATAATCAGAAATGGGGAAACTTAAAAGTATTCCTTTTAACATTTGACACATTCTTTTATTAAGAACAATTTTTCATTAAAAAAATAAAATTTTCCATGAAACTATTTTATAACACTAAAAATTTTACTTTCCTTGATTCTTATTCGCCAATTCACTTGACTGAAACTTCTTTCTGCCGCTGCCACATTTTACCAGTAATGTTCAGAAAATTGTCAGGCTACGCAAACTTCTCTGAAAATGGGTTGACGTTTCTTATTACAAACTTCATTCACTGAGCAGATTTAGTGGTGGTGGTATTTCAGATTCTTTGACGAATGTAGATTTAAAAATGTTCTTCAAGCACAGCATTTAACAAGAAAAATTTTCAGAATGATCTTTACGAAAATTCGCAGCCAGAAATTCAGAAAGACGGGCAAGTTAGGCAGATATCTGTGGCTGCCTTGAAACCATGCTCTAATTCACTTATAACTTTGTCTAACGTTACGTAGAAAACATGTATTTTGAATAAATACTCTTCATTATCACACTCAGTGTGACTCATAAGCAATTAATCCTGTTTTTCATTGTGGAATATTATCCTTTTTCTGTTTCTCTTCTGTGGAAACCGACGTACAATGTTCATTGTGTTCTGCTGCAAGTTAGACCTCTGAGAGAATATTGGGCCACTAAACTCAGTTGTCTAAATTCTGCAGCTACGTCAGCTGGATAAGTGCTGCCACTGAATCAAGAGAGATCCCTCGTGACTGTAAACTCTTGCTTCTCTCATCAAGATCTTGGAAGGACTTTATACCAGAAGCTAACCATAAAAATGCAAGGAAATGAAGTGAAATACTGATGTAATGCCTCCACTTCTGATTTAGCCTCGTGCGTCAGATTCGATTCATGACAGCCTTCCAGTGTTAAAGGAATATTTGGGAGATGCTTTGCTGTTGGACGGACAGCGTCAGCTTATGCACTTCAGCATGTCTGATTGAGAATGAGTAGAACAGTGTATTTTTCCTTTTAAAATTTTCTATCTTGCAGGGCAAGCTTTGAAGAAGACAAACAGTCTGGATACACCCGAAAAATGTTATTATTTCATGAAATGCAGCTACAGCATTCACATCAGTTTCACTTACAGTATATCTTGATTTTGTTTTAGAATGGCCGTATTCAGAGAAACCAAAGAGGGTATCTTTATTTGAAGATTGAACAATAAGGTAATCAATTTGAAAAACACCAATCGCAACAGATAAGCATGGATGTGCTACCTATGCAATAAACTTTATTAAGGTTACAATAAAAACGACAGAAAAAACGTTGGGTTATGAAGGAGGTGAAGGAAAACGATGGAGGTGTAACAATCGATATATTTAGTAATTATTTGTTTCGGTTTAAAAATCATCTGCAACATAGTATATTATATGTTGTTTTGGGAAACTGTTGTGTGCATTATTTGAAGTAAATCTCCCTCACTGAGCTTTGTCTGTTCTTCGTTTTGATTCTTTTAGTGACTGAAGTTTGAAAACAATATGAATAAAATTTATTTAGAAATTGTTATTGGACTGGCAATAAAGGCATATCTTTTATTTAAAATTATTGATACTGTCCTGTTGGTATTCTTGGGGACTGTATTATTAGTTTTTAGAAATATTTCAAACTACAGCTTGATGAATAAAAGAAAATCTTTATCCGTTTCTAAAAATCATTGAATTTCCTATATAATATACAGGGTGGTCCAAAAGTCCCTATTTTGCTGAAAGAATAGTATTTTAGGTTAAAAATGTAGTAACATAATTAGATGTATATTTATTTATCAAGCTTAGGGCTAAGATTTGACGTAAGCACCATCACTGTCTGCAAATCTCAAATCTGTCCACTGCATTGCGGAACACATACTCAAGCTCTGGGGTTATTTTAGCGACTACTGCAACAGTACGGGTTCGCAGATCCTGTAAGTCTGTAACTCTATTTTGTAAACCTCAGATTTTATAAAGTCCCACGCAGAGAAGTCTATTGGTGTTAAATCTAGAGATCGTGCTGCCCATGGCCTATTTCCACCACGTCTAATCCAACGATTTGGTAAGAGCTCATCAAGGTACGCCCGAACGATGTTTGCATAGTGACATGGAGCTCCATCTTCTTGAAAGACAACAGTGTCGAGAATGCCATCTGAACGAAGCTGGAGTTCAAGAAACTGCTGAAGCATGTCAACATAAATTGGTCCTGTTACCGTAGCTTCTGCAAAGAAAATGGTCCGTAAATCTTCAATCTTGTCATACTCAAACAAAGGACATTAACTTTAGGAGAATATCTCTCCCATTCGTTTAACTCTGTTTTTTTTTTCACAAGCTCAGATATGGCAATTATGTCGATTATCCTTTTCGTATGTGTGGAATGTCGCCTCATCGCTGAAGAGAACGTGATTTAATAACAGCTGGGCACTTGCGGCATATTGCGGTACTGCGGTACTGCTGCACTACCAAACCGGTACCAAACCGGTACGCGGAAATTTGAATGCGGTAGCGGTACTGCGGTACTTTCAGCGATCCTTTGCGGTACTGCGTTATGGGGGCCCGGGGTGGTAGTGCGGTGGTACCGCAAGTACCGCAGTACCGCAAAATATGCCGCAAATGCCCAGCTCTGTATAATAAGTTTTCGGTATGAATTTTTTCAATCAATTGTGTGCACATGGCGGCTCGTCTTGGATAAACCTCTTCGTGTAACCCATGTAGCATTTGAATGTGGTAACTTTTCGTTTTTAATGTTGGTTTTAAAATCCTTAGAACAGTTGTTGGTATGCTCAGTCTACGTAATTCTGTGCGAGTTGACATCCCAAATTCGGACTGGGACCTGGTTGGGGAAGGTGCCAATTTAGTGGGGCAAGGCACAGATTTTTATGTGTTGCAGTCTTCAACCGAAATTTACTGAAAACACGTGTTACAAAAGGTAATTGGATCAGGCAAACGATGGAAGACACAAAAATAATTGCCAAAAAGAAAAACTCTTTAGAAACTAAAACTTTTATCATCCATAAAACAACTTTTATATTTATAAGCAAATTTCAGACCATTAAACATTTTTTCATCTCGGAAGAAGTTTCTGAAAGTTTTTGGTAGACTGCTTCATAATCAATAGCTTTCAGCATGTCCACTTCGACTGAACAAATAAGTAGTGCTTTCATAAGTTATGTCCTAGAAGCGAACGAAGACGACTCTTGATGAAACGTAATTTTGAAAAGTCTTTTTCACATGATACTACTGTGCATGGCAAGGTTACCGCTGTTCTTAGACATGTGTATAAACGATCGTAACTCCTGCAATGTTAGCGGTACTCAATGAAGAGTTGAATACATCCCAAGTAATTCGAACACTTGCCCTTGCAGAATGGCGGAGTTACAATAGTAGGATGTTCCGTTTCATCTTCATCATCACTTTTCTCCTCGGGATCTGATTCTAGGATGGGTTTCTGAAGCGTTTGGTGAACTTGTGCAAAGTGATCTAAGTCATGCTTCAGCTCCAACTCATTCACCTTTGCCAGTTCAGCAAGGCATTTTATTGAAAATGAATTGACATTTGCACCAGTAACTCGTTTGTAATTGTTGGTGTTGAGATACCAAAGTTCCTTGTAGAGTGCCGAATTTCTTTCACTGAATCTGAATGATATTTCTTGACTCAAACGATCAATGACTGGAAGATAAACATCTAATCTGAATCTTTCAATCGGATCAGTAATCCGGGCCTCCGGTGTTGATTCATGAAAAAGAGACGTCTCTTCCAGGATATCGTAGTAGTTGGAAGATTTTCTTGAAGAACGACATCGAAATCAGGATTCTCATCTTCATCAATAAGTTGCTGCACTTGCTGTCGGAACTCTATTGCCTCCTGAAATTTCTCATCAAACTTCGACCGGTCTTTTGTGATTATGCGCATCGCATAGAGGAGGTAGACGAGAAGGGCGCATAATTGAGGTGGGCGACGGGGGCGCATGTGCCATGGCACAATCGCACTATGGCCAGTCCGACACTGTGACATCCTATAATTTGTTTCAAAGGCATCTCTTACCAATTCGACATTTTCTTGAGAGGTACCTGGACGTCCAGATGTTGCCACATCATGAACAGGTCCTGTTCTTTTAAATTTATTGACCAGCTAGCGTTGCTTTGTCTGTAGGTCCTGGTTTGTGAACTCACGAGGAATGCTTCAAAATTAGTAAGAATGTGTTCTCCACTGTTGGAACTAGCATACTTATCACACAAATTTCTGATATGCATTTCGAACATTTAATTCAATAAAATAAATGTGTAAGACGAATGTGTTATGTCCCCTAGTACTACTTAAAATTGATTTTCACAGTTTAATGGCTTATGCAATAAAATCCACAAGTCTGGTTGAAGTGAAACGTGACACAGTAATAACCTATATATCTTTTCTTCGTCACAATATCAATTCAGTCTGTCCCATCCTTGATTTTAAGCGAATATGTATTTCCATATTTTTTAGCTAACTCTCTGCCCTTCCTCATGAAAATGAAAATAAGTCCAAAACTGTAAATGGCTCAGACAATCCAAGGATACTTACGGAAAGTAGAGGAATGCGCAAAAAAAATTGTGTTTGGCGATTTCCGATGTTTTTACTTCCCAAGTTTTGGCGATTTATTTTACCTAAAATCATTAAAAAAGAGTCCCCTGAAGTCATAGGAAACGAGATATGTTTAAAATGGAATACAGCGCATGACCAAATATAAAATATAAAAAGTATACGCAGTATAGTGTAAATAAATGAAAAGTATTCATGTTCAAAAAGTATAAACCGAGGATATTCGCATTATTGACTGATATTTTTTTCTGTCCTTCCAGGAACTCGTCCTCTGAGAGAGCATTCTGTTTTTCTGGAGTGTATGTTCGTTGTCTGGGTCTTTGGTTCCCTCTTTTTGTCACTGGTTTACAAAAACAATTTAGTAGCTATGCTGGTCTTGCCACAAACGAACATTCCTTTTGATTCGGTGGAAGAATTTATTTCTCAAGATGAGATTCCAGGAATTGTTCATGCAAGCTCTGCGCTTTATCTCTCGTTCGCTGTAAGTAGAATATTTTCAGATGGTCAGTTTAGATCAATAGTTCTCAAAATGGTGTCCACGGCAAGCTTTGGAAAGGTCCGATTAAAACTTCTGAATTACCAGGTCAGAATTGCCAACCTGGACAATGCTGATTCTAAGATACTGTTTTTATGTAAGACGATTTTGGACTAGAAATAAAATAGAGGTTCGAAAAATTTCCCAAGATACCAATGGGGTCCTAAACCTGAAAACGTTTAGGAACCAATGCCTTGTATTATGTCCAAACGTATAATCCTTCTCTCCACCCTTCTCGCTCTCCCTCTCCCTCTTGCGGACATGGTCTGTGTGAGAACATTTTAAGCTTAGATAAATATTTTTTAGTGTTTTGGTGCTCCAAATTTAAACGTATGTGAGCTCAAAACCTAACAGGATGTCTTCAGAACTTAATAACCTCAGATACTGTATACATACTAAAGGCCCTGACATAAAATTACAGTGGCACTGACTATAAGTAAACTTGTAAAAGATTAATGTTTGGAAGAATTTAACATTTTGGACTAAAACATGAATCGAACCGAAAGTTTAATTGTGATTCAAAACCATAGCCCATAACTTTTAAGAATAAGTGCGGTGGTTACTCGAAACATCACCAAAGTTCCCAAGCGCACACTCAGTCGTCATAAAGGTACTGTGGAACACAAGTCACTACTCAATAATGCCTCTTCTCTCGGTCAGAATCCTCCAAATCTTCATTTTAATTTCACTTTTACCTTCAGTTAGCTGTTAGAACCTGACTTTTTCTTCTAAAATGAAACTCGCATTTCTCTTATTTTATTTTATGTTCAACTTTTCTGGTTACAAGACTTTTCCTAGTCTCATATTGAAAGGTAACATTTGCTGCTACTCCAAATCTGAGATTGCTTTGAATGTTACCTCAAACTTTTCTTCTAACTGTGACTTCTCATTTTACAAACTTAGTTCCACTAAAATTGCCAAATACTTTTGGTGTGTTTACCACTCACCAAATGGCCTACCCGCACTCAGTCTCTTTGATGCTCTTTCAGACTATATTAGTCTTCTAATTTCAGACCCCTCTGCCTAAATCTAAGTGCTGAGGGAATTCAACTTCCATAACATGAACTTGTTAACATTTTCTGCTCGCACTGATCCTGGTGGTGTTGAGGGGGAATTGTTTGCTGCTCCACATAACCTTACGCAACTTGTCAACAGAATAACTCACAATAATAATCATCGCAGTATCTTCTCAACCAACCCACAAGGGCGGACCTAAGGGCGGGGACGACGTCTGGAGCCCTTCAATTTCTTGCAAGTGCCCTATTTGAATAATGTGTATGCCTCTGAAAACAAATTTTGTTTTTGTAAATAGATCATGGTTATTTTATTTTATTCAAATTCTATTTTGAGTCTTTATCCGTATACATTGTACTTCCAAATTTGTAGTTGTAATGGTTTTCATAGGTGCCCTTAGTACTGGTGCAGCAGTATCACTATTTTTATCTTCCTCTTATTCTGATAGTCCTTTTATTTTGTATCATATTTGAAAGAGACTGATCTAATAAAACAGTAAAATTGATTTTACACTCACTCATTGGTGGTCTGTTTCAAGAAAAAATTTTTAGTACTGTGCCCATTTTATTTTAGGGGGTGCCTTTTTATCTTTGGACCCCCCCTTACTGAAATGCCTAGATCCGTCCTTGAACCCAACCGACAATACACGATACGTTTCATGTCTTGGCACGTCTGATCACTGCATTCTTTCTCCACGTAGCTCATACTCGAGGAGTTTGTCTGGGTGACAAACTGGCATTATGACCGTGCCAACTGGGATGGTTTTCTCTCTATTCCATGGGCTTCACTCTTTACTGACAACTCCTCTGTTACTGCTGATCATATTACTATTTTCCTTATAAAACGTACGTCAAAAAACCTAACTCATCATTCGTGTTTAATTTCCCCTGCGAAATAGCCATTTCATACAAAGAAATTTATACAAACATGCAAGAGATCATGTGAATAGAATAATCGATTTACCAAATCAAAATTCCTCCAAACACAGGCTAACAAGCTACTCCTTAATACAAACAATAAAATATTCCGGTTCATATTAAATTCCTTCGACTCAAATTTTGAGGATCACTCTTCAGTATCTTTTCTAAATGCTACTCACATGATGGTTCTGTGATTTTTAATTCTCGGAGGAAGGCCAATCTTCTAGCTCAAATTTTTGCCTCAAACTCCACTCTAAGTGATCACAGTCAGGAGACTCCTCGTTTGGACTTGGAGGCTCCACTGATTTAAAAAATAATACTTAAGGCTAAAGCCGTCAAAGAAGTTGTTGATTGCCTTAAAATTGCTGAAGCTCACGGTCCGGATGAGATTCCGCGGTTGTTCTCAGAAAATGCTCAACTAAACTGGCTCCTGTTCTTTTCCAACTCTTTTGCTTATCGTTTCGCACGTGTACATTCTATCTTCCTGCAAACGAATCAATATCCACGCAATTCCGAAATAGAAAACCAATGAGAATTATCAAATTACAGACGCATTTTCTTAACTTCTGTTCCTGAGAAATCCTTTGAAGCTATATTTCAAACAAAAGATTAATCAACGATCGGTAGTATGGTTTCCGTCAAAGGCAGTTTAATGCCGATCTTCCTTCATTCCTCAAGCACACAGTCCACTGGACAATGTACAACTGTACAGAGCCGGATTTAGACGTGTGGAGGTCCTGGGCAGCCTCCATGTGGAGGCCCCCCTACCTTAGGGGAAGACATAATTGAAGTCATCCATAAGATTCATAATATAATTAACATACATACACTTTCAAAACATCGTGCACTCTTGTGTCTGTCCATTCCACTCATTTCTGAAAAAATGAAAGCCTCGGGTTACTCGGGTATTCCATTATAGTGAGAGTAGGCCTAAAAAAGTAATAAAAACAAAATAATAATCAGTACACAACAAATAGTAATTGGTAAAAGTTTATGTACTACAGTTGTATTGGATGCGCGTGTTTTTTTGTTGATCATCTATCGGGTTTTTCTAGTTTCGGGTTTTTTCTATTTTGATAATGGCTTGTCAATATGTGGAGGCCCCCAAGATGTGGAGGCCCATGGGCAGCTTCCCACTTTGCCCACTCCTAAATCCGGCCCTGCAACTGTAGAGAAACACACATAATATCCGAAGCCTTCGACAGAGCTTGTTATTATTCCCTTTTTACCAAACAGCCTTTCTGTATGACCTCTCTCCCCTTAATCTTTTTCTTTTATTTCTTTTATTTTTTCTGCATTTTGGGCAACCTCCCTCTTTAATGAGGGGCGTCTGGGCTGTAGCCCTGTTAGCCCATGCCTCAATCTGGCCCTGCCCATTGGCATATAGTAAATTAGGTAATACCATGCATATTACATGTCTTATGCATTGTTCATTTGTAAGGCAATTCTAACTTATACCTTTCAGAATAGATAAATATATAATTGTACATTTTTTTTTAATTAATAAAAATACAGGGTATTTCAGGAGGAAAGGTCAATACTTCGGGAGGTGATAGTATTGGTCATTGTGAGAAAAAAGTTCATTTGAACATGTCTAATTCTGAATGGTTACGGAGATAGAGCTGTTTGAATCTGATACGCGCGCAGCTCTTCCTCCCCCCGCGGTGGTTCCATTCAATGGCCACTAAGGTCTCCAAACCTCTCTCCGTTAGATTATTGTTTGTGGGGGAGGATGAAAAGTCAAGTTTACAAAAGAAAGGTGGATACACGAGACGAATTACTCGCGCGCATTTTGTTTGCTGCTGCCCGCATAAAGGAACGTCAAGATCAACTCAGACGAACAACACGCGATCTTCGCACACGAATTGCAAAGTGCATTGAGGTTGACGGTGGGATTTTCGAAAACGTATTGTAAACTGTAATAAATTTGTCATTTCTGTATCTGATACCATTCAAAATGCCAATGTTTAAACATTAAATGTTAGAAACAGTAATTGGTTTCTCTTTCTTGATTACCATTAACAATGTTTTTGTATTTGTAGATTCAAACAGCTCTATCTCCGTAACCATTCAGAATTAGACACATGTTCATATAAACTTTTTTCCTCACAATGACCGATACTATCACCTCCCGAAGTATTGACCTTTCCTCCTGAAACACCCTGTATACCCATACAGTCACCCCATTTTCACGTTAAACTCCCTACCCCTATTTTCATTACTAAGCTTCAGTTTTAATAATATCCCTAATTACTTCAGAATTTGAGTAATAACCATCATAATGTCTAGTAATGATATGCCTCCGAACTAAAACGTCATCAATCTTCAGCTGCGTACCAACAAAGCGAGTGAACGAAATAGCTATTTTTGCATAATTTTAAAGCTTCAAAATTAGCTTCCTAATTAACGACCAACTTTGGTTTTCAAATATATATTAATAAATATATAACCTTGGTGTAACCTTTGTTTTGCTTCCGTCCGAATTGTTCATTCTGACGAAGGTCAAGCTTGTTGCTCCACCTTCGACCTACAGTTTAACGTGGAATCCGAACCACGCCCCACCAACAGCCCAGCACCTTAGCCACTAGGCTACCCAGAGTACTCATTTATCTCCCAACCAATTTATTTTTTGTGTGGAAGGATGGACAACTGGGTTTTGCTGCGTTCCGCCTGTCGTCACCGGGTCTCGATCCCGGGGCTGATGGATTAATAGTCAGCGACGCTAACCACTACACCACCGAGATCTTATCTTATGATACTGAATATATCATTTTAATTACTTAAGTTAAGTGTACAAACGAGGCCCGAACTCTAGGGTGGTTTTGGCGTTTAAAAAATTGTAGTGTTCGCCGTTTCCTAGATAGACTACTCATTTTTTTAACTTACATTTCCTTGAAGGTGTTTTTTCTTTATTAAATTTCCTGTCGATTGATATGCATTACATATTTCTACATCAATTCCTTCCAATTATTATCGATCTTTCCAAACGGATCCTATAAAAATAATTGGTAAGAAAATAGAATTATTCCATACCATTATGATTTGGTACGTCCTTTGCTCTAATAAAAACGTATGTCTTCCCTTTCCTACTTCTCAATTCCCCACTACCAATGATGCATAATAAAAAGGGGATAATATGTATACTATTTATGTTCTGATGTTATTTTGACATAAATAAAAGGAAAATATGCTTTAACTATCATCAGAGTAGATAAATACATGCACATTTCCTTTTTATTATTACACGAAAATAATTGATATTCCTGAAAGTTAATCTCAGCACTGAACCACCTTCTCCAATTACTTTTTATAGTACACTTAGTTATTTCAATATTTGTTTAATAATTTTTATTGTTTTGTTATGTTACTAAGTCTGGAATGTTCATTTGTTTATGTCATTTGTTATTTTAGAATTTCTCGTGCAATTAATTTCTATCGTTTCTTTCGTTTAGTTTCCAAATTTAAAGGAAACTGTTTGGAGTTAGAGTGAATGATCGCTAGTAACATTTTAGAAAAAAAAATGAAATTTTTTTAATTTACATTTCACTTCAATTATGCCAAAATAATAAATAAAATGCTCTATATATACACCTTGGTTACCTTGGTTTTGCTCACGCCCGAATTGTTCATTCTGACGAAAGTCACGCTAGCTTGTCACTTTACCTTATACCTACAGTTTAACGTGGAATCCGAAACACACCTCACCACGGGTGGTCAGACATTACAAAGTCTTCACCCGGACTCGATCTCACGACCTCCCGATCAGCAGCCCAGCGTCTTAACCACTAGGCTACCCAAGGTACCCATTTATCTCCAACTAATTTTTTATTGTGTGGAAGGATGAACAGCTGGGTTTGCTGCGCGCCGCCTGCTGTCACCGGGTTTCGAACTCGGGGCCGATGGATTTGTAGTCAACGATGCTAACCACTACACCACTGAGGCGCATATATATATATATATAACTGAAGAGGATTTGCCATAAACTTTGTTTAATGAAGGTATTTCACTTTGGTCAGTTAGCAATTTATTCTCATGCTTACACGATCATCCCATGTTAGCAGTGGCGTACATAAGGGGGTGCATATGGGACATAGGCTCCCCCCATTGTAAAAATTATTACTACTCTCATTAAAGATATTTGAAAAAGAAATTTTCAAAAATCGATAACTTTGCAACATTCACCACAAAAAAATCTTGATGTATGAAATTTCAATTATTTCATGGTTACCTCAAAACTCAAAAGCAATTTTGGCTGGCTTAGGAACGTTTATATATGTCTTTATATGTACGATTAATCTGTGCAAATTTGATTCTTTGCCCATAAATTGGAAATAAAATACAACTGAAGCCTTCCAAGATGCAATTCATTTTGATTCCAAATCAATCATCATCAATTTTGAGCTCACACACACACACACAAACACACAATATATATATATATATATATATATATATATATATATATATATATTATATATTGTGTGTGTGTGTGTTCACCCCCCCTTTAAGAAGTGCTGTGTCCGCCCCTGCATGTGAGTACAACATAAATTACAATTAGAATACACGCCATATTGAAAAGTACTTTCATTAAACATTCAAGTGCGTTCAAGATCTTATCTCGTTCCTATCTTCACATATCAGAATGATGATCCAAATTCCATTCGAGGAAAACTCTACAGAAAGCTGATTCCTGTTCAAGGTTTTAAGAGTGGCATAGTGTTGATAGAAAAAGGCTACGCAGCTTTCGTGTCCAAACAGTTCCTGTACTCGGTCATCGGTGCTCATTACGCCAAAGTAAGAAAATGGATAGTTAAATTTTATACATTTTGATCCTCAATTTTCTCCCTTTTTTTTTTTTTACCATAATTAAACTCTTTTTAAGAGACTGCGGTTATGTTCAGGTTTAATTACTGCGAGTAAATGATGCAATAGGAACGGAGGTTTTTGGAAATAATTAAAGTAAAACAGACATTACACCTTACTAAATTTTTACTCATTTCGTACAAACTGCTCGAATTTCATCTGTTCCGTTCGTTGTTCCTTTCATTTTGAGAATAATAGGGATTATCGAAGAGGGCCAGAAACTGGCACAGTGCCAGGGCCAACTCATGCGGCCCATTACTCTAACTCCTGTATTACTGATATTGGCATCATCGGAACCCGAACCCCTGATCTCGGTGTCTTCACTTCACTTTGCGGAAATCGTGTTACCCACTGAGTTAAGGACATTGACTTCATTATGAGAAAATAGTACTGATTTATATACAGGGTGAGTTAAAAGTCCGGAAACATAGGACTAATATTAGCTTGTGGTAGTTCTTTTTTGAGACTAGATAAAAATTTCTGGATTTTTTGTCGTTCCACTCTCCTCCGAAGTTTGGTACTTGCCCCTACTACGTAGCAACGAAGTATTATCGGCAGACAAGCTTGTATATGGCCTTCTCTAAAGAATTTCCCTTAACTGAGAAGTTCAACAAAGAGTAAGAAATACATCACTGTGTTCATTTATTCCTGATGTAAAGTTTTCTACATATGTTTAATGACAAAATTTAATCTTATAAAACTAGTCTACTGTATTTTTTAAGCTACCATTTTTTTCAATGGAATACTGATTAGTAATTTTTTATAGCATACTGAGACTGAAAGAAGCTGGCATCATTGAATTCATAATCCGAAATCTCCAAAGACATGCTTTCCACTGCACAAATGCCAAAGAAACAAATACTTTGAGGCGTTTAAGGTTACAAGACTTCTACGGCGTTTTCCTCTTGTGGGCATCAGGTACGGATGCTCAAACATTTTGCGCTCGATACTTATTTGTCGTCTTCATCTATGGCGATGTTTCTTAACCGGGGTGTCGCGAACCTTTATGAAAATGACAAAAATAAGTAATTCAAAATTCAAAAGTTACTGTATGGATGGACATTTCAAATAAAAATGCATACAGAAACTGCATACAGAAACTAGGCTAACTTTGAAATTACGTGGTGCTAGTGGGGGGTGAGGGGCTGGATGATCAAACTTGAATACTGAACAGCAGGGCGCGAAAATCCTTCGGGGTCCCACGAAAGAACAAATGACATAGTGTGCTTTGAGCCAGAAAAGGTTGACAACCACGTCCTCAGCGTTGTCGTCAGCGTTGTGGTCATCGTCACTGCCGCTCTTCATGTTCATTTTGTTTTGGTGGGGGTCATTAAAATGATTAAGTGATCTAGTATTGTATCAAAATTAATTATTTTACTGCATCAAATGCAGAAAAAATCAATTCACTGCAACAATTTATCTACAAAAATATACAGAGTTTATGCAAATGATCATACGCTTTTCATTATTACAACACATGTACTGCATGCAATTCTAAACTGCCTTCAGCAAATGTAAGGGTTAGAATATATTGCCGTATTTATCAAATTTGCAAATTTTTATATAAAAATTTGAAGACTGAAAAAACTTGCAGACTGGAACATATTAATTTTCCATATTAAATTTTAATACATATACTTGAACAGCGTTTTCCTTTTAATAATTTATGGGGGATGGGGGAGGGGTGAGTGGCAGGGTGCAGTGCCAGTAACCAGGTGGGTGGGGGTGCCATATTGAAGTCTTGCGTTATTCTTCTTTTTGTGGTTAACAAAAAAATTTCTTTTATTTTTATTAAGGAATTTGTTGAGTCTCAGCCAGACACTGACGTGAGGAAACAATTTGTCCTTTCTTCTTATCTAAAGTTTCGCTAATCAGTTTTCATTGTTTTTCAATAGCCTTTTTATTCCTAAAAATTATTTCTAAATTTCTCAGATTTTGGTTCTTTATTAGGTTATTTAGTCAGTTTTGGTTAGGGTTGTATATATTCACTACAATGAAATAAACCAAAGCGTTTTAGAATCAGTCGTAAAAATTAGTAAACATTTATTTCACCTTAAAAATGTATTAACAAATACAATTCACAACGCGTTGCTATGGAAATTACTTCCTAAATTCTGTAAGTAGACGTCTCCCTATGTAAGTGAGAGTTATTGGAAAACCAGCGTTAGAGAATTGCACTCTATACAGCATTTTTTTGTGAATATCTTGGCTACGTCGTAGCCAATGTCGTAACACCGCTTCCCGTTGATCAGCGAAGTTAAGCGACATTGGGTCTGGGTAGTAGTTGGATGGGAGACCGTCCTCCGCGTCTAGATTATGTAACTACCCGTGGTTCGGATCCCACGTAAAGCTGTACATTTGAAGCGTTATTCAAACCGTGATCATTTCATAAAACGCATTTAAATCTCCATAAGTATTTGGTGCAGACCGACATGAAAATATCAAAGTTCCTGAAGTTACTCCTGCGAGACCTTGTGGATATTAAGTCTTAAATTCATGTTGGACTAAATAATGGAAACACTTGCATTTTCAGTGCTATATTTTCTGATATCATTAATGGTGTTACATACATTCCTAAAGAAGTATCATCTGCATCAGGGGACCATTCTGAGTTCATTCCTAAGTTGATGTGTGAATGTGAAAATATAGAACTTCTATTTTAATATGCTGATATTGGTATTTTATCTTGTAAAATAAATAAAATATGGCAGTATGAAAGGATGTTGCTGATTGTGAAAGGGACATGATAGTCGGAGCTCGCTTGGTTGGTTTCTCAGTATTAAATATCGCGTGACTGTCCCTGCATCCCCTGCATCTCGAGGAACAGTCCCCCAAATTTATGCAAAGAACTCTAACAGTGGTGATTTGTCAGGCTCATGGCATTAAATTTAAAGTACGGAGCCTCCAAAGGGACTTCAACTTAGGCCTCTTTAGTGTCTCAATGATTTCCTTTTTTTGTAAAGCTCTTGAAGAAAATACTTCCACCATTTGCATCAATAGTGATCAGCTACTCGCTTTTTGGTTTCAACAATTCATAAGATTAAAACTCTTAATTTGTTTCTTCATTTATTAAAATTGAGATGCTATATCATTAATTATAGATACGAAGTGACACTACATTATAGTCTGGACTGGTGTGACGCGTCAACTGACTGTGTTGACTTCACATCGTGTATAAAATATAGAGTATCCAACAGATTTTTTTTAATTATTGTAGGTCTTGGACTTGGGTTTCTGGTGTTGCTGATTGAAATTCTTCTAGCACGCAAAAACAGGAGAGAAGCTGTCAATGAAGGCCAAATAATGGAATAAGAACGAGACAAAATAAAATGAACAGCGATCATTTACTGCTTTTTCAAGGACAAGGATTATGAATTTTTGTAGTTTATTCATCAGTGATCTTTTATTTTAAATTGTATGATATGGAAAGACGTCATAAAATCATAATTGTACGTTTCGAGAATGAAAACTGGCAAAATTTGGTTCACTTCATAATTAATTGCATGTTTATGCAATTTAAAATAAATGTTTTCCGATGATGTTATATTCACTCTAGAAATTAATAAGTGTTTGTTTTCATGTCTTGTATATCTGCATGCATGATATTTCGGTTCAAAGAGAAAACGTCAGTTCAAACTCATTATTAATTTGTGGTCAAAGCAGGTAGTTTTGAATATATAAATATATATATATATATATATACATATATATATATATATATATATACATATATATATATATATATATATATATATATATAGAGAGAGAGAGAGAGAGAGAGAGAGATATATAATTTCACCTGTTTGTCTAATATAATTCAATAAAGATTTATGTCATGCAAAGAAAGATTTTATTATTTATATTACTGACCTCTAAAATTACGGTTACGTTTGATCACATCTATAACTATAACATATGTAACATGATTGCTTCAATGTTTGATGTTAGTAGTATGGATCGCAAATAATAGTGTGGAAATTTTGTGTTTACTTGGAAGGTCATGATCGGTGGTAACCGCCGTGCATCCCTTTGCAATATTGCAATATTACAAAGAGGGAGAATTGTAATATTACAGGTCCCTCTCTCCGCCCTATCGTCTATTGTTATATATATATATATATATGCGCCTCGGTGGTGTAGTGGTTAGCGTCGCTGACTATGAATCCATCGGCCCCGGGATAGAGACCGGTGAAGAGAGTGACAACAGGCGGCGCGCAGCAAAAACCCAGATGTTCATCCTGCCACACAAAAAAGAAATTGGTTGGTAGAAAAATGGGTACCCTGGGTAGCCAAGTGATTAAAACGCTGGGCTGCTGTTGGGGCGTGGTTGGGATTGCACGTTAAACTGTAGGTCTAAGGTGACAATTCGAGAGGAAGCAAAACCAAGGTAAACCAAGGTTATATATATATATATATATATATATATATATTATGTTCTAACATTCCAACACAAAATATATTGTATTCCTAGGCTCAGCGTCATTTCTAACCAAAATTAAATTATTTTTCTTATCAATTACGACATTTCTTCTCGATCAAATATCCTCATTCACCCATTAAGTGCAAACCACAGAAATACTTCTTGAAAATTATTGCCGTTTAATATTATATCTAAACTAACTAAATTAAGGTGCAGTTGCGCTCATTATTCTTAGGACACTCTTGAGAACAGATAGCAACACCTGGCATATATTTGTTGTGTGTACTACAAACGGTTGTAACATTTTATGAATGAATGTTTAGTGAATGAGCGCTGATTGATTGGTTTAGAACATAATTATTTATATTCATCATTCTGGTTTCCATATTACTAAGGAGACATAAATGAATAATTAAATATAAATTCAAGAAAGGGATATATATTAACAATGAAGTGAATAAAAAATGGTCTTGTAAAAACTAAAAAAAGCATTCGGACGTGATGACAATGTTCATGGTATTGGCAAGCCTGAACGAACTGAAGTTTCAATGTACAAAAACAGAGCCGTTGGTAGGCATTATTGCGCCCTGAGCAAATTCCACGACTTGCACCACCCATCCCCCCTGTATTTATTTATTGATTCATTCATTTATTTATTTATTTATATTTAATATTAAATATAGATTCAGATATTATTTTGTGTTATAATAAAGACAGAGCAAAAATCTGATATATATAAATACATATATAGGCAGTTTATGAATGAAAAAACAATGTTTTGACGCATATTAAAATTAATAACATTATAACATTACCAGATTGATGGGAATATGTACGTTTCATACGCCACTGCTTAGAATATTTTCAAATTGGCAAATGGACAAGAGCTGAATAGATACTACTAGTATGGTATTGTTATATCCGGAGCAAATGCTATTTCTAGATCAACAACACTGATATAGTAATAAAGAGTCAGTGAGAGAAATATTATTTAGAAACGAAGAATGTTTTGTATTGAGGCAGCAACATAAATGCATATAATTGTTTTGTATTAATAAGTTCCATGTTACAACTTAAGTGTTGAACCACTGTAGCTGTGACTCTTGGCGGTCTCTCACCTCAAAGGAGAGAATTACAAAAAATAAAACTATTACAGTAATTCACATCAATAAACATAGAGCCATTTAAACGATGATATATGACAATTTTGCAAAGGTGTTACACATTCATAATTACCATTGTATTTCAGAGATATTTTATACATGAACAAAAAATTTAATATCTTGTCCAGCCACCGTTGTTGTCTATGACTTCCTGTAGTCGATGTGGTACAGAAACAACATGATTATATACCAGCTGTTGATTCCTCCTCAGCTCCTCCCACTCACTAAATATTTGTTGTAAAAGCTGGTCCGTTGTTCGTTCCTCCGCTCGTTCCCACACATTTACAGTATTGTCCCATACGAGTATATTTTCGATGAGATTCATATCACAACCCTTACTTGTCCAATCCAGAAGGTCGATATTTCTTTTTGGCTCAGAGAAACAGCGTGTGACGATCCGTGCTGTGTGAATTGGGGACCTGTCTTGCATAAAAATGATTCGCTCAGGTAATGGCAGAGCATATGCACGCACAAAAGGAAGCATAACCTCTTCAAAAATTTCTATATACTGGTCTGCAGTAAACGTCCCTTCTATTTTCGTGAGCTCTCCTACACCATACAGATGAATTCATCAACACATGTTAGACGTGACATGACCGCTACATGCTTCCTCATAGATGTGCTCTTGAGTATATCGAGTATTATTCCTCCTCCAACAATGAAGACGCCATAGGATGTGGAGGAAAAGGTCTTTTCGTCGGTAAATATCATTCGCTCCAAAAGTCAAGTCCTTTGTCAACATGTTAGGAGATTGTAGACATCAGTCGACCAGTAAAGTACTCCGGGGGAGACGTTAGACAGAAGATAGGTAGTGCTGGAACTCCCGTTTCTCCTGTCACTGTTCTCCTTAGCTGATCTTTTTCCGTGTCTCATCTACCCTGTGAGCAGTCCAACGTCCTCTCAAACACACACTTCTCAACCTATTCCTCACTACATACACATGCATCTTACACACTACATAATCTATTCAAATTTTAAAAATGCATCAACTTCAAGAGCCTCGGAGTCCCCTGGGGAGGGGACCATAAATGTCCCCACTTCCGATACCGGGAACGCAGACCCGGGCAGCAGGGCTGGATCTGCTACCGTCCATTCGAGATGATCTGGACCTCTGTCTGATTCACAATCTTCACACACGACTATCCCCTTACCTTCAACAATACACAACTCAATCCTTCCTCTTCTCTTAACATTCTTGGTGTTTCCTTCTCTCGTGACCTTTCCTGGAAAGATCACATATACTCTCTTTCTAAAACAGCTTCTAAGAGGTTAGGTCTGCTGTACCGCCTCCGCGGTTTCTTCATCCCCACTCAGTTGCTATCTCTGTACAAGGGTCTTGTTCGCCCCTGTATGGAGTATGCTTCTCATGTGTTGGGTGGTTCAACCCACACAGCCGTACTTGACCGGATGGAATCAAAGGCGTTTCGCCTCATCACTTCTCCGTCTCTTACTGATTGTCATCAATCTCTTTCTCTTCGCCGCAATGTTGCCTCACTCTCTCTTTGCTATCGCTATCATAACGGACATTGCTCTTCTGAACTCTCTAACTGCATTCCTCCTCCTTTAAGGAGAGCACGCATTACCATACTTTCTACACTTTATCATTCCTTTTCTTTCCAACTATCTAATGCGGGGGTTAATCGGTATTTTCAATCTTTCGTCTACTCAACCGGTCAGCTCTGGAACAATCTTCCTCAATCCATCTTTCCTCCTGTCTATGACCTCCCATCTTTCAAACACAGAGTGTCCAGGCGTCTAGAAATCATGAAACTTCATTTTGGCTATCTTCTTCTTCTATGGGAGGTGCGCTTTTGCGGGCATTCACCCTTGGCCCCTCCTTCCTGCATAAAAGAAATCGAAGTCTATTTTCTCGACGTTGCTGATTTAACTTCTTCTTGATAGCTGGGGTCCGATGGTGTAACCCAAGCTTCATGTAGCCGCCACCTTGCTGACATTGCCGAAACATCAAGCTTCAGTTGTTCCCTTTTGGCAGCGTTTCCCAAACTATGGGTAAATTACCCATTGGGGTAAGTTGACTTTTTCAGTGGGGTAATTTTGTACTAAAATTTGGTTTTTAAATAGAGAAAGTGCATAAATAAAGGATATAGCAACACTGGGACTGGTTTTACGTGGGGTACAGGTAGGGTGGTGCATTATGAAGATATCCATGAGAAAATGAGGTAATGATTCAAAACGTTTGGGAACCACTGCCTTATGGCAACAGCATTGGTAAAAGGATGGGCTTTGACAACATCACAGATCCTCCGATCATCCGCAGCAGTTGTCAGTCGAGGTTTCCGCGTTCTGCGGTGATCTCGTAGATTCCCTTCTTCTTTCCACTTCTTCAACCATATATAAACAGTGTTCATGGAAATTCCAAGTTCTCTTGCAATTTAAGTTGGAGACAGCCCGCTATCCTTCATGCCGATGATTCTTCCCCTATCAGCAATTTTCTGGTGATAATAATCCATTCTGCAGAGTAGTTGCTTCGATGAGATTCAGGAATAGTGTGAGCTTATTCTCAGTCATCATACCTGTTAACACCTCTGTCGTGACGTCATGTGGTGTCACGTAATATGTTAAAAGTCAGGTGGAATTGTTGGAATGCGGAGAGTTTTGAAAATGGTCATTAAGCTCCTACACCAGCGGTTCCCAAACTTTTTTTGTGATTACCCCTTTTGGTTCATCGTCAAATGGAAATTACCCCCCTGCAAAAATTGCACAGGAAATTTCATTTTACTGAGCATGAGAACAATTATTCAAATTTTATAAACATAATACTCGTATATTTCTCTATATACAGTGCCTTATGTATAACTTAAACACATGATTTTGGTCAAAAAATGGCTACAACATTACATAGGAAGCAAGCAAAATGCGTCATCACCAACTACTAGTCTAGTGCGAGGGATGCAACTGTTTCTACTGAACTAACGCTTGAATTCTGGGTTCAGTTTCGCTCAAGGAGCAGCGTAAATCGCCTTCAATGTGCAGCCGATTTCGCAGTTTGTTCTTTATGACCATCATTGCTGAAAAGCCTGCCTCACAACGATAACTTGTCGCAAAAGGCACCAGCACTTTCTTTGCCCTTTCAGCAAGAAAGGATACTTCCCGTCCACTTTTGTCTAAAATGTCTCGATTTTTTTCTCTGCAAACTCAAACTTCAGAATAAGATCTTGCCGCATTTTCAGGAATTCTGCTTTCAGTTCAGGTGAGTCACTACTGCTCAGGGTGTATTAAGTAAATGGCCTCTTTTTTAGGTAGCATGACTGCGTACTAAATATGCTTATGTACGACATCGACTAGAGGAAGTTATAAACAACAACGGTGGCTGGACAAGATATTAAATTTGTTTTGTTCATGTATAAAATATCTTTCAAATACAGTGATAATTAAGAATGTGTAACACCTTTGCAAAATTGTCAAATCGCATCGTTTAAATGGCTCTATGTTTATTGATATGAATCACTGTAATAGTTTTATTTTCTGTAATTCTCTCCTTTGAGGTGAGAGACCGCCAAGAGTCACAGCTGCAGTGGTTCAACACTTAAGTTGTAACATGGAACTTATTAATACAAAACAATTATATGCATTTATGATGCTGCCTCAATACAAAACATTCTTTGTTTCTAAATAATATTTCTCTCAATGATTCTTTATTACTATACCAGTGTTGCTGATCTAGAAATAGCATTTGCTCCGGATATAACAATGCCATACCAGTAGTATGCATTCAGCTGTCGTCCATTTGCCAATTGGAAAATATTCTAAGCAGTGACATATGAAACTTACAGATTCCCATCAATCTGGTAATGTTATAATGTTATTAAAATTTAATATGCGTCAAAACTTTGTTTTTACATTCATAAACTGCCTATACATGTATTTATATATATTAGGTTTTTGCTCTGTTTTTATTATAACACAAAATAATATCTGAATCTATATTTAATATTAAATATAAACAAATAAATAAATGAATCAATAAATAAATACAGGGGGGATGGGTGGTGCAAGTCGTGGAATTTGCTCAGGGCGCAATAATGCCTACCAACGGCTCTGTTTTTGTACATTGAAACGTCAGTTCGTTCAGGCTTGCCAATACCATGAACACTGTCATCACGTTCGAATGTTTTTTTTAGTTTTTACAAGACCATTTTTTATTCACTTTATTGTTGATATTCTATCCTTTTCTTGAATTTATATTTAATTATTAATTTATGTCTCCTTAGTAATATGGAAACCAGAATGATGAATAGAAATAATTATGTTCTAAACCAACCAATCAGCGCTCACTCACTAAACATTCATTCATAAAATGTTACAACCGTTTGTAGTACACACAACAAATATATGCCAGGTGTCGCTATCTGTTCTCAAGAGTGTCCTAAGAATAATGAGCGCAACTGCACCTTAATTTAGTTAGTTTAGATATAATATTAAACGGCAATAATTTTCAAGAAGTATTTCTGTGGTTTGCACTTAATGGGTGAATGAGGATATTTGATCGAGAAGAAATGTCGTAATTGATAAGAAAAATAATTTAATTTTGGTTAGAAATGACGCTGAGCCAAGGAAAACAATATATTTTGAGTTGGAATGTTAGAACTAATATATATATATATATATATATATATATATATATGTAAAGAACGACGCTTGTGTAGAAGAACGTTCCGCACAGATGAGGAGGAAGAACAAACAAATGAAAATGAGGTTACCACCCGGGAATCGAACCCGGGATCTTCCGATTGCCGGTCAGATATGCTATCCACTACACCATGGACCTCGATTAATCAAATGTCGTAATTCTCCTACATACGAGCAGAAACCAATGCCCTGAGGGGGCACCATCGCATGCCGTACCTATATATACATTTTAACTGCAAACAACACAGTATAATTAATCTTGTGTGGAACGTTCTTCTACACAAGCGTCGTTCTTTACATTAATTATACTGTGTGTTGTTTGCAGTTAAAATGTAATATAGGTACGGCATGCGAAGGCGCCCCTCAGGGCATTGGTTTCTGCTCGTATGTAGGAGAATTACGACATTTGATTAATCGAGGCTCATGGTGTAGTGGATAGCATATCTGACCGGCAATCGGAAGATCCCGGGTTCGATTCCCGGGTGGTAACCTCATTTTTCATTTGTTCGTTCTTCCTCCTCATCTTGTGCGGAACGTTCTTCTACACAAGCGTCGTTCTTTACATTAATTATACTGTGTGTTGTTTGCAGTTAAAATATATATATATATATATAATATATATATATATATATATGCAGTAAAATCACAGAATAACACGTGATCTGATTAATAAGCAAACAATCACAGGGAAAAGGAAAAAAAGAAACACGAAATCCGAGCGCTTTCGTGATATATTCCTATTATTTGTTTTTTCCTGAAGATGTGAAAAAATCACGAAAGCGCTCGGATTTCGTGTTTCTTTTTTCCTTTTCCCTGTGGTTGTTTGCTTATATATATATATATATATATATATATATATATATATATATATATATATATATATATAACCTTGGTTAACCATGGTTTGGCTTCTGCCCGAATTTTCACTCCACCATACCAATACCAATACATACTAATTTTTTTTTAAGATCGATGTATTAACATAGAAGTTATGACATGTTCCCATATGGAAACAGTAACTGGAACCCAATTAATATACTGTTCCCAAATGGGAACATTGACTGGAAAGGTTAGGTCTGAAAAAAATTCCAGAATTATTGAAACTCAATTTACTCTTTATATTTATACAAACAGAAATGTATTATGAAAATCTTAACAAACACAGCTTATTCAAATGATGCATATTATACACATAGTTTTAGAATAGTAGTGAATCAAATAAAGCATGGTAAACCCTTGTTTTAATCTCTTGTCCGTCAATCCTGCCATTGTTCCAGTTGAGAACAACAATATTCAGCATATTATATTTACAAAAAATTAGCAAATATTTATACGAATCAAAATTACAACGGCTAGAAAAATAATGGGAATCATCTGGAGAGGCTTCAGCAGCAGAAAAGCAAACATCTTGCACAAATTATGGAAGAGTGTAGCGCTACCAATAATTGAGTATTGCTCAGTACTCACAAGTTCATACAGAAAACGAGACATTGCGAACATTGAAGCTATACAAAGAACTTTTACGTCTAAGATAGAAGAAACGGAAGGTGAAGACTACTGGTCTCGACTACAACCCCTGAAACTCTACTCTCTCGAAAAAAGGCGCGAGCGGTACACAATAATATACATATGGAAAATACTCGAGGACTCTGTCCCTAACGCTAGAAATGAAATAGAAACAAACTGGAATGAGAGAACAGCCAGATTTTGTCCAGTCCCAGCTGCTGTGGGACAGGGGGCCATGAAAACGAGCATGGAAAATACCCTCAGAATACGAGGCCCAAAGCTTTTCAATGCCTTACCAAAAGAAGTAAGGAATCTCTCCAACACACCGACCTGAATAACTTCAAGAACCAGCGGGACAGATTCCTATGCAAAGTCCCTGACCAGCTTTGCTTGGCTGGCTACGAGGGCAGGAGGAGATCAGACAGCAATTCCCTCCTTCACCAAATCCCATAAACGCGGCGGGATGTTGCAAAGGGGTCGACTGCAGGTCGATCCTGAACCGTCGTTCGAACTCACACAAAGTAACACAAAATAACGAGTATGAAATATAGATACAGTGAAAAGGCATTCTTAGATACGTAGATTATGACCACATTTCATAAATTCGAATGAAAAGTACTTACCAAAATAAATATGAATCAGAAAGCATTTCAGTATGTGTAATTTTCACAAACTTCGAAGGAGCACTGACTAATGAAGTAGAGGGCTATATAAGTTTCAAAAGGGTCTCACTTTCAGGGAGTCTCTGACAAACATGCTATAACAGGATATTTTTGTAGGATAACTACTTAAATGTGGAAACTGAAACTTAAAATGTGTTCCCAGATGTGAACACTGGCACTTAATAGGTTAAGTTTAGTTACCTTCATATTATTTTTTACAATTTTTCCTTCAGCAAGTTTAAAAATTTCGTTAAGCTTACACACAAAATTTGAATTACTAATTACTATTGAAATATTCCACTTTAAATTATTTTTTATACTGCATTTAAAAACCTGTGATTAACCTCACAAAGATTCTTTTTTCTCGCACGCCATCACTAATTTTCTTAATTATATTATATTATCATCAAAATTTAAATGTTTTTCAGATTCCTAATTTCCATTCTCAACGCACCAGGACAGACTACAATTTACAAGTTTGCAAATTTTTGTTTACATGTTTATCTATATAAATATCACGCGTGAATCGAACTGGCAAACTGCACATGGATACTTTGGAAATGGGATTATACAGGCAAATATATAATAAAATTATATCGCAAAATAAAACAACTTCAAAATACTTATCGCCAACTGTACGAATAGCTAATTAAATTTAGAAGAAAGTCACTCTTTAGGTATATGGTGTCTAGGTATAGTGTGTATGTATAGAAAAAGCAGTAGTGATATTCCTTTACGTATAAACGTGGTAAAGGAGATGCTGGTCTGGTGTTTTTAACTAAATTTATGAAATCCTAAAATTGTTTCCGTTTATTTTCCATTCAATTCAACTGTAATTTCCCATCTACCGAATAGTTTTATTTAATCCACTCCGAAATTGTCAATTCTCATTTTCAAGTACGTTGTACATATTCACTCACCCCATCACGACATCCTTTTTTAAATGAGGGAATAGTGTCACAAACATATGACCTACCATCCCCATGTTCGGACTCTACCCATGTTTGTGCGATGAGAAGTTCGCTCAAAGATCCGAATGTACCTTAATTTCAATCGTTCGAAGTACATCCAAGAAATATCAACGGTTTAGATTGTTTTAGGTTTCCATCAGGATATTTCCCATATCTCCATTTCTGTCATTCTGTAATCAATTATAATTAATTGTAATTATAATTATCTGAATGTTGGACGTCAGATCGTCAAACATCGTATCCCTCATAAAAGTCGCGTGTGGGAAGTGACATTTTCATGCGCGACATTATTATTATTATTATTATTATTAGTTAGGGTTCGAAGAGAGATTGTTTCTGGGGTTTTATGCGGGCACCAGTGAACAGCTGGAGAGAATTAACAGTGGACCCAGACGACGACGGGAAACGGTATGCGGAAGGCTGGGATAATTACGTCCGACCAAAGTGGGACACGGTAACGGCTTTTGCGGTTTTGGTCTGCGTTCGTCGGTTCGCACGTGTTTTGTTATTTTCAAATGATGTATTGGTTCTCTTAACTACATTTTCCCGACAACTAATCGCCATCACGTCTTGAAAATAACTATATTTTTAGCGTACGAGTGGCGGTATTTGGCTATACTGTACCAAGTTGTCTGTGGATGGGCGAAGGGTTGAACTATTCATTCGTGGAACAATCGCAAAATCGCCAATGTGGCGAGTTCGCCCCTCGTACTCGCCACGTCTCATTATTATTATTATTATTATACAGGGTGTACATAAAGTCAGGATCTATTTTTGTGAAGCACTTGGAAATTATATGGAATTCAATCATAAAATGATAAAGTGGTAACATTTATTAAATAATTAAGAGTAGGATTCGACGTGACGCCCATCAGTATCCCTGCACAGCTCAAATCGTTCCGCAGCATTTCTAAACACATTCTGGAGCATTTGCGGGGTTATGTTATCTGCAGCAGTTCGTATACGTGTACGTAAGTTTTCAAGACTCGTAATCTTCGTCTGATAGACGTGCGATTTGATAAAGCCCCATGCAAAGAAATCTAAAGGGGTTAAATCTGGTGATCTCGCTGGCCAAGGTCTGTTGCTTCCGCGTCCGATCCAGCGATTTGGAAAACGTCCATTTAGATAATCCTGAACAATTTTGGCATAGTGACAAGGAGCACCATCATGTTGATAGACGACGGGGATAGGATTGTTAGTACCGTCGTCTATCAACATGATGGTGTTCCTTGTCACTATGCCAAAATTGTTCAGGATTATCTAAATGGACGTTTTCCAAATCGCTGGATCGGACGCGGAAGCAACAGACCTTGGCCAGCGAGATCACCAGATTTAACCCCTTTAGATTTCTTTGCATGGGGCTTTATCAAATCGCACGTCTATCAGACGAAGATTACGAGTCTTGAAAACTTACGTACACGTATACGAACTGCTGCAGATAACATAACCCCGCAGATGCTCCAGAATGTGTTTAGAAATGCTGCGGAACGATTTGAGCTGTGCAGGGATACTGATGGGCGTCACGTCGAATCCTACTCTTAATTATTTAATAAATGTTACCACTTTATCATTTTATGAGTGAATTCCATATAATTTCCAAGTGCTTCACAAAAATAGATCCTGACTTTATGTACACCCTGTATATGGTGAACCCAAAGTCTGTCCCCCATACGAAATACTTAATTTAGGAAAAACTCAAACGGCAGTCCATGAAGTCGTTTACATACCGATTTTCTTATGTTAGCTTTGACCATTACGCAACATTTCAGCGAAGATATTGTCCACTCCTTTCGAATAAATGTTCACATTTATTTTTTCAGTGGTGTGTGGCAGTAACTTTGCTTTATATGTCCCCAACTGGTTGCATAACACAGGAGAACTGAAAGTGAACATTCGAAAGGAGTGTGCCAACGTCTCTCTGAAATAGTATGCAATCTCCCAAGCAATTTATGTAAGAGAATTAACATACAGTATGTAAACGATTTCACGACCCAATGTTTGAACACTTATTGATTTACGCAATATTCTACGTGGACTTAGACATTTGGTTCAGTCCAAAATTCCAAAATGAGAATTAGATGAACTTTAGTTTCGGAATATTTTAACGAAATGCTTGAAAAATAGAGATCTTTTGGCCTTTTCCATGAATATTAAAATATATAAACCACAGAATAACCTTTCCTTTTAACTTCCAAAACTCTATTTTATTATTATATATTTTTCAGAGAAAGAGACGTTAAAAAACAGTGACCTTAAAATATCATAAAAGTTATGATAATTTTTAAATTCTATTTTGTTTAAAGTGGTTATTTATTCATTATTTAAATAACCGTTCAGAATATATTTCCAGAATTAAATGAATATATATTAATAATTTTTCAGAATATATTATTAAATATAATAGTTCCTAACATTCTGATCCCTTTTTTTATTTTTTAACCGACTTTTCTTTAAAAATCATTACGTTCACGTTGGACTCCATTGGAGTGAGTGTTGTTGTTTGGTGGGGTTGTTTAACCTCCTTCGCAATATCTTAGTCCGTATGAGGGAGGGGACCTACAGCTTTACTTGGGATCCGAACCACGCGTTGCTACATAATCTGGAGGCAGAGGACGGTCACCCATCCACTTACAACCTAACCCTAATGTACCTGTAACTTCACTTCACCGATCGACGCGAAGCTGTATATGAGTAAAGGCCTCATGTGTGACAATGTAAAACTTGCTCATAAATGTTCAAGTTTAAAAAGCATTTTAACAGGTGTAAATCATTATTTTTACAATAGAGGGTACTGTAACTTTATGAAAAGAAGTGTTATTTTATTTATAGCGCCTCTCAAACTACAATTACTCAGTGATAAATAGAAGCATATTTCCTTTTTGTTTTGAAATTACATTAAATGAAGTAATGACATTTGCCAATTTACTGTAAATTAAATAGTTAAGTTAGAGTCGATTTAAAAATACGATAAATCAGAAACAAAATGCCTGGTGGTAATTACACAGACGATTGCTACAGAGTAACAACAGGAACGGTAAGTTTTATAATTTTATTTTAAATTATTTCGTAGGTCTTTCGAGTATGGTAATATATTATTTGGTGCAGAGGAGGAAAGTTCACGTGTATAAGGTCGGACTGCATAAAATTGATTTAGCATAAAGCTGCCCCACAAAATTAGACATTATTAGTTCGAAGAATTTGACATTATACTAAAAACAAATTATATTTTAGTTAATAAAAGCATTTGTTTAGGTTTTAAATTAACAAAATAGTGTTCAAAATTATGAGTTCCATTTCTGTCGAACGTCTACTTCATGAAATCTGACTTTGTTCATGTAATCCTTAAATTATAATAAATAAAGAATAACATTTTTTTTACAGTACTATCCATATTCATGGATCCAAAAGTTACCGAACGGAGAGATGATTCTTCATGGTTTGGTGGCTGAAATCTTGAGCATTTTAATGCGCAAATATGGCAAATGGTACGTTCAGCATTATTATCTATACTACAAAAAGGTACTGTCCGTCCGTCCGTCCTGAGCGTTCAATTATTCGGTCAATAAAACTATAGAAAAGAACGCAGCAATGAAAATCTTAAGCTTCACATCCGAACCCATTGTACCAAGAGTTGTGAAGCTTAAGACTTTCATTGCTGCGTTCTTTTCTATTGTTTTATTAACCGAATAATTGACTGCCCAGTAATTGAGGAGCCGTAGGCCCCCCAGTAACTGAGGCCGAAGACCCAAGCACTGCAGGTCTAGCTAAATGGGCCCGTAGGGCCCACTTTTGCTTGTTACATATAAAAAGGGAGACAATCAAAGATACGGAGAACCGCAAACCATTTTCTAAAGAAGCGAGTAATACAATTGGTTTTAACTCGGGAATGGGCATTTTCAGCAAAAAACAACGCTATTAATTTTATTTCATCACAAAGTAAATAATTTCAAGGTTTCCTTCACAACTTTATTATTAACCTCTGATCAGCCAAAGTTGGTAGTTTGCTTTCTTTGTTTCTAGCCATTCCAACTGGTTCTAAGCCAATCAGCAAACTGCGGAGGTTCATGGTTCTGTTTGAGGAACTAACACAATATACATGACATTGTCCGATCATGCTTGAATCCCAAATTCAGATGAAAATGGAGAACGACAAAATAAACTAAAATCAACCTCTTACTGAAGATACTCTTTCACCGGGTTAGAATGCATTTGATATTTGAGTCGCTCCGGACCACAACCTGCCAAGCGTTAGTGGGACCAGAATTGAGTTATTTATACCACTATATTCCCCATCCTTCCTCTATCCCGTGAGTGAGTCAGGGAGCAGAGTGTGGACTTGTACGTATGGTCGAAATCAATCAAATATTGTTATTGGTTCAAAAGTTATGGTATTTTGCAAGTTGACAAACTTTAACTGCATTTTTCTCCATTTTTTTAATTTTGGCGCTTGGCAGATTGTGGTCCGGAGCTCCTCATTTGCCCTGCGAAAAAAAAAAAAACGCATCTCCAGTTCCTTATTCAACCTTGCTATCAACGCATAAAAAGTATAAAACTCAAAGGAAACAAAACCTCCTCAAAAAATTGTTGATGAAACCTTTCATATATGAAATAAATATAAAAATAATTACTTCATAAAAGTGCATAGGAGCAAAGGCCAAGAAAAAGATGCAGAGCTGTTGAGAAGATAGTCCGTATTACGGTCTTCTAAATTTTACGCAACACACGACGGAATATATATATATATATATAATAATGTTATAATGTTATAATGTTTCAGACCAACAAAGACCCTAGGATCCACTCATGGCTGGTCTACCTAACTGTGTTCGTAATTGTGTATGTCCTCCGTGGTGGCGGAGGGGACCTACAATTTTACGTGGGTTCCGAACCACAAGAACATAAGAAATTTATGTAACAACTTCCTGTACAATGTGTACATTGGCAACGACCAATTTAGCAAAACTAATTAATTATCGATTTAAAACTAAAGATAGAATGAATCTCTGGATCCAGAGGATCACGTCATAATAGACTACTATCCACAAATATGTTACACTCTATATCTATTTATAACCGACATGCAAATATATCAGATCCAGAGAATCCAGTCAATTTCATTACGGTATCCATCAGTACTGGTACCTTGTCACGAAAAATAAATCACGGTCCATATCGATTGTGGACCAAGTCAAAATTTACAACCATATACATTACAATATATACACTTACGAGGAAAAGTGTAGGTATGGCTGTAAAGACTGTACAGTAATGTAGAAATGTGTGTGCACCCATTATGGGTCTCCCATTTAAAGGTGTTTGTGGGGCATGTGAAGATCATGAGTTTTTCAATACCTCACAGTACTATGGGGGGCACCGCTCGGCAGAGGAATCTCTTTAAATGGGGTGTGTAACGACAGAGAGTATCCCCTAACCCAAGACGCTGCCTCCCTATATCCCACAACACTTGTGTTGAGCTGTGGGATCTATTCCCACAAAGCCTTAATTTTACTACCTTAAACTATACCCAATCTATCAACATGCGCGTCTAATCGATTTTTAAACATGTTTATAGACGTGCTACTAATTACTTCTACCGGCAAACTATTCCAGCTATTTACTATTCTATGCGTAAAAAAGTTTTTCGCAACTGCTGTCTCGAACCTTCTACTTGTCAACTTACACCCGTTATTTCTAGTCCTATTATATTGAGATATTTCGAAAAAGCTATCTCTATCTACGTTATCAAACCCATTCATAATTTTGAAAACCTGGATTAGATCACCCCTTAACCTCCTAGTCTCGAGAGTAGTCAATTTTAACTCCTTAAGCCTATCCTCGTACGACTTTGACCTAAGAGACGGAATCATCTTAGTTGCTCGTCTTTGAACTCTTTCGATTTTGTCTATATCTTTGCGCATATGCGGATTCCAAAATTGGACCGCGTACTCCAAATGGGGTCTAACTAATGATTTATAAAGAGGAACTATAATATATATATATATATATATATATATCTCAGGGTGTCCTAAAATTAGCAAGCACACTTTTATATGTCTGTCGATCAGTAGTTGGACGTTGTGAACAATGTGTTCAAGTTGAAGGAAGACACTTTGAACATCTAAAATAAACAATTATTGTTGTTTTACTTATTGTTGCTGTATTTGAAATAAAATTGTTAAATATCGCATAATTTTTGTTAGGATATTGCGTTCATATAAAAGTTTACTAGCTAATTTTAGAACACCCTGTATATATATATATATATATATATATATATATATATATATATATATATATATATAGTTCTGTCCCTCCGAAAAATATAAAGATTCCATTTCATTACCGTTTTTGCAATTTATTCAGTTCCCATGGCAACTGTGAAATATTCGCAAGTGAGTCTTTGTTTTCCTCTAATTCATGTTATCTTGCGATAAAATGGTGAGTCTGTCATTCGATACCAACCTTAAATCTAGAATTCACTAATGTGAAGTGCTTTAGCTATAATAATTTATTAATATTTATAATTCAATGTATAAAATTAGGTCACATTTAATTATTATGAAAACACAAATATTTATGGAGGTATTAATCTGTAGAAACAAAGTAATTCAAGCAAAGTTCAGGAATATTTACGAGTATATTGCAGGTATTTCAGAAGCAAAAGGTGTTAATTACGTCTGAAAGAAAACTATCGAAAGGAACCTTTTTTCCGCTCTGTAATTTTAAATATATGTTTTTCTCAAAAACCCTCTTCAGGTTCATATATCACCATCTTAATAATTATTGTATTAGAAAAGTTCAGATTACTCGCATTAGTCAGAGGAAATAGTAAAATGACTCCTCATTCATTAAAAAGTTAAAGGAACTGTCATTTGCAGCTTCATTTAAGTCAGTAAAAGAATGAATTGATTTTGTAAATTTATTCAGATATTTAATTAAACCGCCATTTCCTATTAGAAGCAGGCTATAAGTTCCGGCAGTATTAAAATCGCATTTCAAACAGTCGTAAGTATTATAAGTAACTGCTTTCATCGATAAATATCTTCATGTAAGCAAACTTCGCTGCATTCTATTTTATTGGCCGTGAAAAGGCTAAACTACAATACTATCATAGCTATATTGCTTACGAAAATTAAGAACTTTCAGTCCTCGAAACCTGATTAAAACTTTACATGCCCAGTTGAAATTCTGTTGGCGTCGTCATCGTTGTTGCTCTACAATTAACTTCCGTTCCAGAGAGAGCCGTATTTTCATCACTTCGTAGGAAATCCTTCCTGTCAATTGTAGCCGTATTTTTTAAATGCAATTTTTCATCCGAGTTTTATACAGATTGGCAGAATTTCATCAGAACCATTATTAATACTATAAACACCCAGGAATGTCTGTCAGTCTGTGACGCTCGAAAAGAGAAGAAGATTCTTGATATATATGGGCGATATTTGTATTTTAATGCATTAGAAAAAGGCGTAATGAATTCTACTTTTAATTATAATTTTAAAAAGTGTAAAAAATATTTGCTTTTGCGTTCAGCTTTGAGCCGAAATTTAATCTGCGGCTAAGTTCAAAAATTTACCAAATTAGTTCTTTTTATGCACTTTCATACTGGTGCTGCAACCATTACAGACTAAATATTTTTACTGCTCCCCAATTAATGAGGCCAAAGGCCCCAGCACCACGGGGCATAGCTAAATGGGCCCGTAGGGCCCACTTTAGCTAGTACACATATAAGGAAATAAATAATAAAGTCTCTATCCATTTATCGGGTCGAACCGCCAGTCATTCAGCGCTTTCATTCGTATTACGCCTCAACAAATTGATAATTTATAGTTTTGTTTTACATTACAATCTTATTAAACAACTTAAACAACGTTTTTTAAGGTAAAAAATGTTCTATTTGCACTTAAAAATGTTATGTTCAGAAGAAAATAAAAAATGTTCTATTTTGAAATTAAAACAGCGAACATTAATTAATTATTGATGGAAGGAGTATTTGTAGGGTCAGGTTATGAATGTGTTTTTTATGACGTAAACATTCCCTACAGCAGTCGGCCATAGAGGGTAAATCTGAATCTGTAAATGATTAACAAAAATACAGTTATATACTGTACATTGTTGGGTGCAGTGTTTTCTCCCGGGGTGACGTCCCTTTCCCCGGTGACCCCGAGTGTAGTTGGTGACTGATGGGTGGCTCTTCCATTAAACCGTCCGTAGGTGTGTTGTTAATGACATTACTGCAAAATACTATTGAAACTATAGAAGATTTGGAATGATTTAAATGATGCAAATGATTTAAATGTTGACATAGAAAATATTGTGAATGTAAATTCGTTTAAAACCAAGTTGAAATCTCGACCGTTGTACAACTTGGCCCTCCGGGCAGGTAGCCCTCCTGGCGGGTAGCACTGTAATCCAGCTACAAAATTTTAAAAAACGCCATTAACCCCATTACCCGCACCCCTCTCCCCCATTACCCACCCCCACCCCCACTCCCCCATTAGCCCACACACAAAAGTAAAAAACGCCATTACCCCCATTACCCCCACCCTCTCCCCATTACCCCCACTTCCCCAATTACCCCACCCCCTCCCCATTACCCCACTCCTCCAATTACATTACCCCACCCCCTCCCCCACTACCCCCGGGCAGGTAGCACTGTGAAGTTCAAGATTTTCACGGCTGCATTCTTTTCTGTAGTTTTATCGCGGTGCTGGGGCCTTCGGACCCAGTAATTGTGACCTAGGACCGGGAAACTTGACAGAGCACATTGGCAGCTCATGGGCTATAAGTTGGTGGTGGTTGCAGAATTTTCCGATCTCCCGTTTAGTCTGTGCATGGTTCCAAAGAAAGCGGACACACACACACACACACACACACACACATTTCAGTTCAATAGTATATAGGATGTACAGTGCTTACAATAAGTCTCGCGCCTCTGTCTCGTCCCGAGCTAGTCTGTTAGGTATAAAATGGGCAGTCCTTATGGCAGCGGAGGTGTGTTCGGATTGGTGCACATAGTTGCTCTAACCCCATCAATGAGTCCATTATTACGTCACTTCTGCTACATTTTAGTGTTTAAAATACAAATGATTAAGAAGCAGAATGACCAAGTTTCGGGATGTTGGGATGGTTATGGAGCAATCCTAGTCATAATATTAGCTGGGCATTACATTATACCGTCTCAATATATACTGTAGACTATAGAGAACGACTAATTCGGCAAATATCCCAAATCATGGCATGATACCTAAGTTATTTTATTTTGACGCAGGTCTAAATTATTTGCTCAAATGCAATGACTGATATTAAGTAATTGTTGGGAATTGTTGTCAATATTGTTGTTTGTGATATATATCCTACGTGAAGAATCTAATGACCAAATTCCTCAGTGAACCTCTCACGCGCTCGCATTTCGAGGAAGTCACGGTCGTCTCACTAATAGATAGTTTATCCATTGTTTTAAGTGGTAACCTATTCCATCTTATGAAAGTCATTAGTCTAAAGCAAGACTGGTGGGCCATGAATCAGAGAAATTTGCATTTGATTTGTTCATCGTAATTATTACGTAATATAGTATACTGTATATAGTAGTATATAAGAGTTTATTGGTAGCATATCATATGACAATTCCCATAAACATGTGATGGCCTCGATGTTGCAGTTTTTATTTTTTTCCTGAAACTATTTCCTTCTCATAGTTTGTTTCAACAATGCATATATTATCATCTCCACGAGCGTAGACATTGCAAGAAAAGATTCTAACTAAGGATAAGTAAAGTTCTTTCATGGTCACAATATATACTTTTATAGATGTCAAACATAAAAATATAATAAAATTCTATATTAACATAAATATATATTCGATACACATTTACGTCATGGCTTTAACATCAGTATTTCATATAGCTTCCTCCGGCATCAATAATTTCTTGCAATCGTTGCGGCATAGAAGAGGCCAGATTGTAGGGAATGTTTGGTGTTCGACGTAAGCTCTCCCAACTATTCCTCGTGTGAGCTAAAAGTGCTTCAAATGTTCTTTCATTGCGTTGCTCCCATTCGTTAATCATTATTGCCCAAAGGTTTTCAATCGGATTCATATCAGGAGAACGTGGTGGCAGAATTAGATTAATAATCACTGACTCCCTTTCCTCCTCCCTTCGTAATTCCCCACCCAACCTCGTTTCCTTCGACATAGCAACGCTTACCTCCATCCTCATTCCACTCCCTTCATTAAACCTATTACCGCTTTCACTGTCCCTTCCTTCCATCCTTCAATGCCAGCGTTCTTAAACCTAGCACATAAATTATATAATATGGAATCTAACACCTTAGATCTCTACGCATTCATGTTACTTGAAGACGCCTGTGTCTTAGGGGAATCTAAGTGTTGACAGTGGGCTTGAGGGGTAGGCTATAGATTATTACAGATGACCTTGAACGCTCCAGCTATTTAAAAATGATTATTTATTACGCACATCATATGGCATAATACACACATGAATTTAAGTATCTTACACTATAGGAATGGAATTGAATCCTACCAGAGTTAAAAAGTCGCAAAATATGATAAATTAGTTTGTATTAAGAGGTTACTAAGAGAAAAGGATTTGGGATAGAGCGGAAGGCAGAGAGTATATTTTCTCAAGTTTTGGTTATTATTAACGTTATATGGATACATTGCCATGCGGTGTGATCAGAGAGAGAGAGAGACAGACAGACAGACAGACAGAGACAGAGACAGAGAGAGAGACACAGAGAGAGAGAGGGACAGAGAGAGACACAGAGAGCTTTTAAATCACACTTTTTAAATGGTTTGTGGGTAAGGACTTCACGTATGTTATTTTAGTCCAGGGTAGTTTATGCGGAGGTGTTAACGTAACTTGCACTTGGGACTGTTAATTGTAAGACAACTACCATAGCTGGGACTGAGACACGTTATCCCCTGCATACTCTATATACAGGGTGAGTCAGAAGTAGCGCCCGATTTCTGTCAGTTGATTGTTTGTTTGCCATTTGTATTACAGTGTACAGTGCTTACAATAAGTCTCGCGCCTCTGTCTCGTCCCAAGCTAGTCTGTTAGGTATAAAATGGGCGGTCCTTATGGCAGCGGAGGTGTGTTCGGATTGGTGCACATAATTGCTTTAACCCCATCAATGACGTCCATTATTACGTCACTTCTGCTACATTTTAGTGTTTAAAATACAAATGATTAAGAAGCAGAATGAGCAAGTTTCGGGATGTTGGGATGGTTATGGAGCAATCCTAGTCATCATAATATTAGCTGGGCATTACATTATACCGTCTCAATATATACTGTAGACGATTGAGAACGATTAATTCGGCAAATATCCCAAATCATGGCATGATACCTAAGTTATTTTGACGCAGGTCTAAATTATTTGCTGAAATGCAGTGATTGATATTAAGTAATTGTTGGGAATTGTTGTCAATATTGTTGTTTGTGATACATATCCTACGTGAAGAATCTAATGATCAAATTCCTCAGTGAACCTCTCACGCGCTCGCATTTCGAGGAAGTCACGGTCGTCTCACTAATAGATAGTTTATCCATTGTTTTAAGTGGTAACCTATTCCATCTTATGAAAGTCATTAGTCTAAAGCAAGACTGGTGGGCCGTGAATCAGAGAAATTTGCATTTGATTTGTTCATCGTAATTATTACGTAATATAGTATACTGTATATAGTAGTATATAAGAGTTTATTGGTAGAATATCATATGACAATTCCCATAAACATGTGATGGCCTCGATGTTGCCAGTTTTTATTTTTTTCCTGAAACTATTACCTTCTCATAGTTTGTTTCAGCAATGCATATATTATCATTTCCACGAGCGTAGACATTGCAAGAAAAGATGGATCTTTTCCGTTTGACTGCCGCCATTGAAACATAATTAAACTTTTTGTATTTTGTATTTTAACTGAAATGTCTTGATGATACAAAATAAGTTACTTTATAAAAAAGCTTTTCTTAATTTCCCCTTCAAATTTTGTTTCTTATAAACAATTTTAATTACTTTCAAGATCCATGCTTAATTTTTAAGTTTTAATCGTTGTACTCAGAAAAATAAGGGGATCACCTGAAGATCAGGGCCTCCAGCCTTCTTTAGTTAGCTTTATAAGGCTAACTAACAAAAATATCACGACCTAACCTAACCAATCGTCAAGGTCGTACAGTTGACCTAACGATTGGTTAGGTTAGGTCGTGATATTTTCGTTAGTTAGCCTTATAAGGCTAAGTAAAGAAGGCTGGGGGCACTGACCTTCAGGTGATCCAAATAAGGAAGTTCAACTTATAAATATGTCATTATAAGGGAAAATTAAGAAAAGCTTTTTATAAAGTAACTTATTTTGTATCATCAAGACATTTCAGTTAAAATACAAAATACAAAAAGTTTAATTATGTTTCAATGGCGGCAGTCAAACGGAAAAGATCCGAAAAGATTCTAACTAAGGATAAATAAAGTTCTTTCATGGTCACAATATACTTTTATAGATGTCAAACATAAAAATATAATAAAATTCTATATTAACATAAATATATATTCGATACACATTTACGTCATGGCTTTAACATCAGTATTTCGTATAGCTTCCTCCGGCATCAATAATTTCTTGCAATCGTTGCGGCATAGAAGAGGCCAGATTGTAGGGAATGTTTGGTGTTCGACGTAAGCTCTCCCAACTATTCCTCGTGTGAGCTAAAAGTGCTTCAAATGTTCTTTCATTGCGTTGCTCCCATTCGTTAATCATTATTGCCCAAAGGTTTTCAATCGGATTCATATCAGGAGAACGTGGTGGCAGAATTAGATTAATAATCTCTGGCTCCCTTTCCTCCTCCCTTCGTAATTCCCCACCCAACCTCGTTTCCTTCGACATAGCAACGCTTACCTCCATCCTCATTCCACTTCCTTCATTAAACCTATTATCGCTTTTACTGTCCCTTCCTTCCATCCTTCAATGCCAGCGTTCTTAAACCTAGCACATAAATTATATAATATGGAATCTAACACCTTAGATCTCTACGCATTCATGTTACTTGAAGACGCCTGTGTCTTAGGGGAATCTAAGTGTTGAGAGTGGGCTTGAGGGGGTAGTCTATAGATTACTACAGATGACCTTGAACGCTCCAACTATTTAAAAATGATTATTTATTACGCACATCATATGGCATAATACACACATGAATTTAAGTATCTTACACTATAGGAATGGAATTGAATCCTACCAGAGTTAAAAAGTCGCAAAATATGATAGATTAGTTTGTATTAAGAGGTTACTAAGAGAAAAGGATTTGGGATAGAGCGGAAGACAGAGAGTATATTTTCTCGAGTTTCGGTTATTATTAACGTTATATGGATACATTGCCATGCGGTGTGTGATCAGAGAGAGAGAGAGAGACACACACAGAGAGAGAGAGAGAGCTTTTAAATCACACCTTTTAAATGGTTTGTGGGTAAGGGCTTCACTTATGTTATTTTAGTCCAGGGTAGTTTATGTGGAGGTGTTAACGTAACTTGCACTTGGGACTGTTAATTGTAAGACAACGACCATAGCTGGGACTGAGACACGTTATCCCCTGCATACTCTATATATATCTATATACAGTATGTCTCTATACAGTATATAAATAGATAGAGTGATCGACACAATGATAATGTGAACGTCATTGATGGGGTTAGAGCAATTATGTGCACCAATCCGAACACACCTCCGCTGCCATAAGGACCGCCCATTTTATACCTAACAGACTAGCTTGGGACGAGACAGAGGCGCGAGACTTATTGTAAGCACTGTACAAGAAGGTAGAAATAAATGAATGACATGTTTATCTAACCATTTATTAGGGGGAAAATTATTACGGAACTGTACCAAGCTGTTTTACATGCAATTTTCAAAGTGCCCTCCCTCGTGATCGATGCACAATCTGACAGCCGAAAAAACAGAAATCGGGCGCTACTTTTGACTCACCCTGTATATCTATATACAGTATGTCTCTATATATAAATAGATAGAGTGATCGACACAATGATAATGTGGACGTTATTGATGGGGTTAGAGCAATTATGTGCACCAATCCGAACACACCTCCGCTACCATAAGGACCGCCCATTTTATACCTAACAGACTAGCTTGGGACGAGACAGAGGCGCGAGACTTATTGTAAGCACTGTACATTACTATTGTTTATTCATTTCTCGTGTTTAATCTGGGATTAAAGATACAATACTTGTGATTGTTCAGCTCTTATCTCTCATGTATAATACTGATCTCTTTGTATGGCATTGGTATATTATATTCAATAATGACTTTCCATTTGTTATATCGATAAAGATAATTTAAGATTAATACATACCTTAATAATTTGGATAATCTTAAGATGTCATCACCTGAATTTCGAAAAAATTAAATATATGGCCGCAATCTACATAACAATATAACACTTTTTCCAAGAGTAATGTTTTTTGTGCAAATACGTGATAAGCAAATTATTCAGTTTTGTTTGAGTTATGGAATGTGACGGTTGTTCAGTTTAGGTTAGGTTACGTTTGGTTGCATTTACGAAAGTGCTTTTTTTATTGTAGTATTTGACATGATTTACTCAAATCTTACATTTACTTATTGCGCAACTGAGCGGAAACATCATGATTTTCAACTTTGAATAAAATGGGTTTTGGCTCATTTACACAGCAAATGAATATCAGATTTGAAAAAAATCACATCAAATACTACTAGAAAAAATGCATTGTGGTATGATTTTGGAGGCAGAGCTGGGCACTTGCGGCATATTTTGCGGTACTGCGGTACTACCGCAAACCGCAAACCGGAACCGCATAACGCAGTACCGCAAAGGATCGCTGAAAGTACCGCAGTACCGCTACCGCATTCAAATTTCCGCGTACCGGTTTGGTACCGGTTTGGTAGTACGGTAGTACCGCAGTACCGCAAAATATGCCGCAAGTGCCCAGCTCTGTATTGGAGGTGCTGACATTTCCTTAAGATTTACCAAATAATTTTTATTCATGAATTAATTATGTATTATTAATAATAACTGTTTCTTTCATTTTTAATAAGAGCCCAGTAAAACCTAAAGCTTAAGGGCCAAATTAAATAAAATAAATAGTCCAGCTTCACAATTAATAATAATAATAATAATAATAATAATAATGACACGAAGATGGTAGCATGAACCCATTTACTGTATATTGTTTTACTTTTGTAATAATTTTTCACTCAAACCTCATCTCAATAAAACTCTTTTTACCATTACTTTATATTAATGAGTATGTCTCCCTCGCAAATTTTCAATGACAATTATGACTTCCACTGTTATTATAAAACACAAAGTTTTTAACTTTTAATCTTGTGTTCGTTCACACAATGAATTAAATTACGCTTACATTATATGATTAATGCGGGGAAATAGACCATAATAATCGGAAATCAAATAGTCCTAAGGAAACGGGAATATGTCCTCACGCGGGACGAGGAATAAGACCTGGGATTGAAGAAACATCTCCCTTACGAAAGCCCTGAGGGAGAACTGAGTTCAATTTACTGACCGAAGTTCATCCTAAAAGTAGGCCTCATTTTCCACAGACTGGGAAGAGATATTAAACTAAAAATGACAAGGTAGGGCAAATACGATCTTCTGATAGACTGCTCTCGACTAACTTCTTCTTCTGCTTGACTCTCTGACTGACTCTCGCTGACTCTGTTTCTCACAGACTGTATGTCTCCCACTAATTCTCGATCTGCGCTGGGCTTTCTTTTTCCCTTCAAGAATTCAAATTTTCATTTCGCATTGGGAAAACACTGTATTTCTTTTTGTCGTTTGATTCTGGAATTTAGAAACAATTTTAAAATCGGTGATATTATCATTTTTTACAAATTCCTAACTGTTTTATATTATTTAACTTATGTTACCTATTTCACAATATTAAATTATTTTTATACTTATTTCAAGTACTATTTGAACACTAGGACTATTTATGAATACATGATTTGTTGAAATGGAGGTGTGACATCACGTGACTAATTCTCTCACACCAAATGGGTTGAACAAAACAACGTCACATGTTGCAGTCCAAACACGTTCAGACCTGTTCGGATATTTTCGTGCAGGTAGTCATGTAGCCTTTCTGGGATTTACCTGAGGCCTCCTTGGAATTTATATCCTAACTAACATACATATGTTTTATTCTTACGTTAAAGATTTTATTCTATTTTATATTAATAATAAATCCCCAATTTTGCAATCCCAACATTTCTACCACAATACTAAATATGGAAATGTGTCGAATTACCGTAAAGGTTGTCAGATGGATAAACTTTAAACTTTTCAACATTCTTGGACAGTTTCAGGTAGAAGACAATTTTCAGTAAAAAAGCTGTCCAACTTCTGACACTTCTCAGTGTGTTTAAAACTTGTCAGAAATATCTAATTTTTTGACAGTTTTGTGTGGCAATAGATCCTAAAAGTAAGTTCTCTTCAAAATCTGACATGTTTTTTGTGTCGAAATTGACGTAGTGTACGTTCTTTCTGCACATCCAATTTGAAAGTAAAAATTACGATATCAGTGGTAATTTATAAATATAATAATAATAATAATGATAATTATAGTTAATAATGTCTAGTTGGAGGCAATATTTTTGGGAAAATTTGAGGCAGCAGCAAAATAAACTTAAATGCGTTCACTGGTCAGGTTTACTTTTTCAGTGAATACATTAAAAAATTTCAAATAATGGAATCATTTCAGGATTTTAGAAAATGAAAAATATGGATCATACATTAATATCATCATATTTATACCCAAAAGCTGAAAAAGTTTAATGGCAGACCATAGTCCATATGACAAATATTAATAATACGAACTGACAATAGAATACAATGACAATTCAAATACTAAGGATAGAAATACAATTACCGTGGATTGGGGCGTGTAAGTCAGTATTTTAAGTTTAAAATTATGCCTCTAAAGTAGGGAGTCGACTTATAGGCCCAGTCTAAAAAATTAACCTTCTACTTTCCATTTTAGCTTGTATTTAAAGACAGGTCTACCTGTCATAGGTCCTCAGTCCTGTATTAGCTCGCTTTTAGTCAACATCTGAATTGGATCCATATAACAAAGCACTTGCAAATGTATCTCAGGATGTACAGTATATAATGAACTTATGATGTCAGATGATGATTATGATGATGATTATGAAGGATTTGATAACTCATTTTTACAAAGTTTTTACAAAGTTTTACTTTTTTATGCAGGCAAGTTGGTGGTCGACTTAAACACCCAGAATAGGCTAAAATCTAAATCTGAAATTGAAAGTTACGGGATCGACTAATCTGGACCGTAGACTTATACGCCCCAACATACGGTAATGCGAAACAGTACAGTAATGTCGAAGTTAAGTGGAGCTACAGACAGACGTTTTCATACCATGAATTTCATAGTTTAGAAGACATACGGCAGGAGTGATGAATAGCTTGGATAATTAATTCGAGTTGGTCGAGTTTTTAATTCTTTGCATTAGAATGGATTGAGCACATCTTGTTACCTTCGGGAAACTTGGGACATTGTGGGTCGCAAACATTTGCAAAGCTGAGCATCTCGGAGGTAACTTGTTGTCTGTATATATTACTGCATAAAGTACGAAAGAGTGTCTTTTTAGCTTCACTTGTACAGAACCGGAAGTTCCTTATAGTCATATTCGCTTTATCACAGAGGCTTCGATATTCTTTTCTTATATCTGAGTCATCAGTCAAGGAGCTGGTGATAATTTGATCCAAATACTTAAATTCTTGTACTTCCTCTATTGATTAACTCTCATTTTGAAACTAATATCAGCTGGCTGATTAGAGCTTTTAAATATTTGAAAAGACTTGTTCAAGCTTTTTTTAAATGTATTTGAAAGGAAGAAATTCAATGCAGATAGAGAAAAGGAGATCGTTTTTCTGTACTTTCAGTTATAGAACATTGGAAAACACTGGTGTATGGCAAAAAATATATCCCAACGGAACCTGGGGTGGAATCCTTGGAAAGCTGAAATATAATGTGAGTTAATGTAGTTTATCATGCTTTGTTTCACTTACAACTATTAAAGTTATCCACTGTAGTCTTATAGCGGTTGAAAACACTTTCTCATCTATTTATTTCGATTTTTAAAATCAAAGTAAAAGCTATAGTAAATTAATATTTTCGTTGGAAACATACACAGGAAATGGACATCATGGGTTCTTTGATGACTCCATCCCCAAAAAGAGGAAGAGCAGTCTCTCTGAGTGAATGGGTGACCATGGACGAAGCAACTTTTTTGTACAAGAAACCCGGTGAAGAACCGCATATCGATGGCTTCTTGAAACCTTACATTTGGACGGTATTATAATGTGTTCTTGGCTCATCTCCTTTGCTCGTAGTGTGTAGCTAATATTAAGATCATGTAAGTCACCTTTGAGTGTCAGTATTCGCTGGTATACTCGTATCAAATATATCCGCGATTAGGCATAGGAGTGAATGCCTCAAACATGGGACTTCCAGAGAACGCTGCATCCAAGGCTTGGTAAGTTCTTCGGCTAACCCGCTCATAAATTTGCCCCTAGTGAGTGCAGATTGATTACTTTTCCCATGCTGGTGTTGAATATAATCTACGAATTCATTGTCCTGATGGATGTTCCGAAACCAAATTACGTACATGTTTCCTTGAACTTATATTTCGTGAGACAGTACACCGACGATAGCCCCTCCTTGCCTTGAGAGAAATTTTATTAAATTAAATAACATTATTTTCCACATGAACCGTTCTTCGTTGCTCTGGTTCCTCTTTTTACATTCTTCAACGTTATCACCACAAGCTCCATCAGTAACTTTAAAAATGTTTGGAAATTTTGGTCGTTTTACTTGCTTTGTGGTACGACTCCCTTTTGCAGTTTTTGAACAAGACTCCTTCCGTTGGTTTCCATCGCTGCTACTATCATTCGATTTTTTGGATACATATTTCTTGACTTTCACTATCGTGGATTGGCTCTACTTCTAATTCATCGTCATTAGTGTCTACATCAGACAGATACGAACTATAAAAACTGCGCAATATATAATTTTGTGAAAGGGCGCGTTTACTGTGTGCCATTATCGTTATTCAGTAATATAAAACATCGACAGAAATAATAATAATAAAAAAAGAAGAAGAAGGTTACACCTCAAATAAATTATGCATTCTTCTTTACTGTTTTTCCAATGTGCCATTGGTACTCTCGGGTAAAAATTACCCAACCACGTTCCATATCTTTAAGTCTAAACTAGAATAAAAAAGCACATCGCCCCACTCTCATAAGGGCTTAGTAAATATGGAAGTGACCAGAAGTTTCGAAGCGCAGCTAACATCTGGGTAGTACTTTATTTTCCAAATCATAAAAACGACGGGTGAACATTAGACACGTGTACCAACCATTCTAGAATTAAAATAAAGTCAACGGCATTCTTTACTAAACTATGATCTGTTTTTGCTTCTTTGACAAAATTCGTTGCGGATCCCATTTTATGAACCGACTAAAGATCGAAACATACTATCCTTTACAGTGTCGTTGTCGTTGTCGCTTTCGTAAACCTTTTTTAAAGTGTGCCAAAATATTGCTTCTAGTTTTTGCATTTTCTTAGAGATTATGTCATGAGTGAGACAAGATGTTCAGAAAGGCGAAAGGTACAGTTGCACCTGCCTACGTTGTTGCAAGTGTTTCAAACCACCAGGTGCCATCGCCTGTTAACCTCTTTTCGTACACCTTTTTCCTTTCTTTCCATCATCCATTGTCTACGAATGGTTACCATAAAAAATCCCTACTTAAATATTTTACGATTATTATTTTGTACTTACTTTCATACTGTCTTTATTATCTTTATTATTATTATTATTAGTAGTAGTAGTAGTAATAGTAGTAGCATCTGTCATTACTATTACTATTACTTGCCATTTTCACTTCTCTTGTGTAATAAATAAATTAAAAAATTCCATAAATTTTACCTAAAAGCCTTCCATACTTCCGACGGCATATTCAGATTACAGTAGAATATTGTGAACATACTGATGGCATATCAAATATCTAAACTGTTAAAAAAATTGAAAAATTGAAAAATATTGGAGAAAAATATATGCAAGTTTATTCTTTTTTCTGCATAAAGGTTTTTGTTTTTATTTGTGTTTGTTGTTTATTTTATTAATTTAGTGAAGTTAAATTTATTTATTTTATTATTTCATACATATTTGTCCACTTATAGAGCGACGCAATTTAGGTCTCCAAACCGTACGAGAAATGGAACCCAAACGAACGATAAAGATGCGTGTTAGGTATCTTTTTTTCGCTTTTGTCCAAGACATTATTTTCATTTCTCGTCCACTTTCTCCTTCCCGACCATTAGAATTTCTCTCCAAGCTATTAATGGACAAACGAAAAGCATCCTTAAGTGTATTACCTTTCATATCCAGGGGACAATTAGGCTATCTCGACCTTTCTTTTTCGTTAATGGAGAAATAATGTTTCGTAGTAATAAAGTATTACTGTTTTTTGAAATCCCATCAAGACACATGTAGGGGCGATATGCAAGAAAAAAATTTGGAGGTGCCCACTACGGCACTACCCACCTTATAATTTTCAGGCTTAATTTTTTTACTTTAAAGGGGTGGGGCTGTAGCCCCACTACTCTAGGTGTGCTTAGTGGGTGCACCGGCCCAAATATATATAGTTAGAATCTAGAAAATTGCGAAACTAGTCAAGAGGCTGTTAAATTCCAAAAGTTAGAAAACCATTGGTAAAACAAGTTTTCAGAGTAATTAGTAATTAGTCAGCAAATACTGACTAATAAATGAGCCAGTAGAAAATCATAATCATATGCACTGTATTATTTTTATTGTCAGTATATAGATTTACGAGTATAACCAAACCCAATGGCACTTTGCGTTGTGTGCAACCTAATGGCACTTTGCGTTGCTGCGACTCAATGGCACTTTACGATGTCTGCAACACAATGGCACTTTGCGTTGGCTGCCAATTGTTGGGGGAACCCGGGCACCTGAGGCATGACGCCAGTGAGCACATGAACATGGTTTCATTGTTCACCACGAGAAGTCACAGACAGAGAAACGATGGACGCCTGTTTTACTTTTAATAAATATTTTATATTTTTATTTCAGGGTTCAAATTATTTTAACATTTTTATAATTTTTTACTTATGTTTCACTTATACTTCAAGGAAGTAACATTTTTATGTACTTTATCTACAACTTTGGTAGATACGATATATGCGCACTGTCTTGGACTAGTGTCTTACCAGCGAGTAACCACGACAACGGTCACTTGCACCTCTCACACGCAAACAACACGTCATCTGCCATGCCCTGATGAATTTCTCGACTGCACTTTCATTTCATTTTCTGTGGTACGGTAGGAATATTTAATATTTTAATTTATTTTTGTTTTGGGTTTCCTTCTTTTTGTTTTCTTCTTTATGTTGTTCACCAAATAAATCTGGAGGAAACATACTGGATTACACTTGTCCATTCGTTCGTTCGTCTCTCCATTCGTTTCCGGGATATAAATTTTGAACCGTTTAATATAAATCTAACGACATACAGCGTTGGGACTTACAACTTTACGCGGGATCCGAACAACAGGTCGCAATATAATCTGGGCACAGAGGACGTTCTCCTATCCAAATACTCTCCAGACTCAATGTCGCTTACCTTCGTTAATCGACAGAAAACGGTGTTATGACATCGGTCACGAAGTACTTCCACCCCCCCCCCCCCTCTCACACAGAGTGAAGAGTAGGAATTGTATTTAGCTTTGAGGTACACATGAGTGAATTATTATACAACGTAACTTTCAAAAACTAATTCCTTTTCTTCACTATTAGGTGTGGTACTGTCTTTTTGGGATTCTCGCAGTCGTGACTTCAATCAATTTTTTGTATCTTGCTGCAGCTGAAAGGTATGCCATACTCGTATTTATATTTAAATGTACAAAACAAACGTCACAAATACACAAAATAAAACTTTACATGTATAAAATCCACAAAAATTCTTAATTCTCAGAAGACTTTTAATCTGGAACGAAATACAGACGTTAATATGGTTTAAAATCTGAGAACAAGTATGTAAACACTTTAAATTCTCCATAATTTGATTATTTCACGATTTTAAGCAAAATGTAAACCAAAATCTCATCTGCAAGCAAAGAGGGTGTTTTCATAAACGTAATTAACCCCCGATCCGAGACTCCATTCACTTGCAACTGAGGGTGAGATTAATTACAGCGGAGGTCGAACTGATTCCTGTCAATTTTACTTTTTAAAGTACGATAAGTCACGTAACTTTACTGATATTATCATTTATAGATTCTCTTGTAGGGAATACATAAAACTAACCTTCATTTTCATATGGCTCACCTACCTGTGCTGTTTCAGTGAAGTGAATTTTACTAACTTTAAATGTTATATTTTATATTATATAATCCATTTCCATATAAGGACATTGAGTATACTGTATGTCTAAGATATTTTTCAATTCATTTTACAAATTGAATGAAAAATTCAGTTAAAAAAAAAATTCAATTTGATTTCACAAAAGTATTAAATTTTGTACAAATTAAATTTAATTTAATCAAACACACTAATTAAATTAAACGTGTTTAATACTCAAATGGTTATTGACACTCTTAATACCTGAAATTTCAAATTCAGTAAAAATTTAGTAAATCAATTAAAGTTGGGGAACATTTAGCGAGCTTGAAAAATGCGTTCTGTGGGAAGGCAAATCTTTGTTGTGTGCGTAATAATAAACCTTAAGAAGAACAAAACAAAAATAACAAAATCATTTGGCGTTAAAAATTCAAAGTTAAAAACAAAAATATTTTGAGGTAGCTTTAAACACGTACACAGAAATAGAATCTTCATCAAGATGTGGAAAATTCTTTCATCAAAAAGTGCTCTCAGGTGATGACAGTATTTTCATCAAACTTCGATACTTGATGAAATACTTTTTGGGGAAATGGTTCCTTCAAAGTAATGTAATCGAAGTAGGTGGCACCAGATATATTGCAAGAAATGTCAATTAAATGCCATTTCAGTTTATTTTCATTAACTGAGTGCAATTACATGCACATCATTTTCATCAGGAACAACATACTAACAGCGCTTTAAGTTTTAAGATCAAATACATTAGAAATAAATTTACCTTGCCCCGGTGAGATTCAAATTTTGCGAGCGGCCACGTTACCTACTCGACCATGTGAGTTAAGATATACCGAGAGAATTTTGTATACATGATACAGGGAATCTGTGTAACTAGGGATTTCATGAAATCCCTAAAATATTCAGGATTTCATGTAAGGTTGAGTGTGTGTGTGTGTGTGTATATATATATATATATATATATATATATATATATATATATATATATATATATATGTGTGTGTGTGTGTGTGTGTGTGTGTGTGTGTATATATATATATATATATATATATATATATATATATATATATAAATTTAAATCATCAACAGTACCCTATGAACACTGTTTATGATATTAAATACAAATTAACCATCAGGAAAGTTTTGATGAATGATCGAGTTTAAACAAATTTTGCACAAAATGACCGCTCATCCTATCTTTTGAGCAGAAGTTTTTTAAACCAGTAAGAAATTAACATTTAAGTTCACGAACCACTTATGTTTTGAATGAAGCTTCATAAATTTGGTTTCACTGGCTTTGGATGTGAAGCAAAAAACTTTTATGGCTCTGGTATTTTTGTAAGTATATGGATTGACTTCCTTTTCCCTGATTTCACAAAAAGTATTAAAGTTTGTACGAGCGAGGGCTTTATTATTTTCACCACAAATAACACAAATTGCAAATCAGCCGAAATTTTGTATTTGCGTAATGCCGACAAAAGGCGTGACGCTGGATGGAGCCTAGCACTCTTGATGAATAAGTTCCGCCCAAAATCACGTGGACGGACAGCTTACTCAGCTGAACAACTGTTTGGTCAAATAAACTTTGCTCTAAGCTTTTTGTGGTGAACTAATTTTGTAGTGAATGTTTACAAACTATTCGCGACGATGTCTTTTATCTTTTGGCGTAAAGGGCGTGTGATGTAGTTTCTTTTGTAAAAAGTTATAGCCCTCAGAAGAACTGTCCGCAAAGTGCTTCTCGGGGTCAAAAAAGATTTGTCCACGCACTGTAGTACGTGGACTAATATATATATATATATATAATATATATATATATATATATATATATATATATTATTACTGTGTGTGTGTGTGCGTGTGTGTGTGCATATATATAGAAATATATATATATATATATATTTCAACTGCAAAAAACACGCAGTATAATTAACGTAAAGAACGACGCTTGTATAGGAGAACATTCCGCGCAAGATGAGGAGGGAGCGAACAAATGAAAAAATGAGGTAACCACCCGGGAATCGAACCCAGGATCTTCCGATTGCCGGTCAGATATGATAACCACTACACCATGGTCCTCACTCGATCAGAAGTCGTAATTCTCCTACATACGCGCAGAAACCAATGCCCCGAGGGCATCTGTTCGTTCTCCCTCCTCATCTTGCGCGGAATGTTCTCCTATACAAGCGTCGTTCTTCATTGATATATATATATATATATATATATATATATATATATATATATATATATATATAATATTAAAATGAGTTTTTAAGGGTATTACAATTTATTGGAAATTGTATATGTTAATAATAGAAGTTTAATTTCATTCTTATAAAATAAGATTTGGAAACCTAAAGATGTTAAAAAATTGCACAATAAATAAATATAGAAATAAGTCTTTAATAATATATGAGTTAAAATACAACCAGATAGTCCACTTTTCATTCTGAAACTGCTTGTCACTCCTGACAACTTTCTTACAGGCATGGTGATGGCGACAATGAAAAAGATTGGCTGCCGCTTACAGCCAAGGGCATATATTCAGATTAATTTAGTTTATATAATCGCTTAATAAAATACTAAAATATATGTTGATAAAAATTATTTTCTGCCCGTTATTAAATTTATAACTACAGGTACATTGCCAATGTTAAAATGTTAAAGATCCCACTGCTTATAAGATTCTTTTTCACAGAAATTTTGTTGGGATTCCGTTACTGCGATATTTAAACGTACGCACTGCATTTAGGTTGTAACCCTCTTTATTTGCAGCTGTATTTGGCCTATCAACAGAAAACAGCAGGAACTCCAAGAAGCAAAGTTAAACCATAAAAGTGAAATATCAGGTTGTGTCCAATTAGCTGATCCGTGATGTTACTTCCATTAATTAATTATATAATTTTTTGAAAGGTCAAACGAAGAAACGACTGTAGTTCACGGTGTGAACAGAGAGAAAGAGCAAACGCATCTTGGAGATAAGTTGGAGAGGTCCTTTCTCCACACATTAGCGATTCTTCTAGCTCAAGGTTAAGACTTTACTTTATCTTAGGACGTTTATCCAAGCACTCCGAGAAAAAAATAATTTATGGCACTTTTACTCTTGGTTATAAATTTAGATGAAGTTGAACTTCGTTCGATAAAGCTAGTTTCTTTAAATTAGAAAATAATTAAAGTTTGGAAGTGTATGTGAACATTAAACCCATTAATATTCTTTTGTCCTTCCTTAGAGGTAAGTCACAAAATAATGTGGTAATAATTAGTGATGAATTAAAGTTCGTATGTAAATTCTGTATTGAGTTATCGGTAATAAGTTAACTAGAAACCGTAAAATTAATACAATAAAATGTTTCAAAATAAAATTGAGTAATACCTATAAATCACTGTCATTTATTGAAATACATAGGAGTAGCAAGAAAGAATAAACAAATGGAGATATAACAACTTTATTAGTGAGCGGCAGAAAGTCGTTACAATCCAAAGATTAGCATCATCAGAATCCTTTTATCATCAAGTCCGTAGCTCAGAACCACAAAGAACTGCGTTAGCTCCATTACTGTTCATAATGCTGACTGATTTAAACGTTGAAATTACCAGTAATATTTACTAGTAAACAGGTGGCGAAATTAACTTAAAATATTGAAAAATACAATGTAACAGTTGAAAATTCTTTCTAAATTGTGGTATCTGAACACAACCAAAGCCGAGAAAGGAAGTGCATGAGCTCAGGCCACAAGCATCCATTTATTGGGGTTCGGCACAAACCAAACACCTCACCAAAACACTAAATCTTTTTCAGACGGATAATCAGAAATGGGGAAACTAAAAAGTATCCCTTGTAACATTTGACACATTCTTTTAGTAAAAACAATTTTCCATGAAGCTATTTCATAACACTAAAAATTTTACTTTCCTTGTTTCTTACTGGCCAATTCACTTGACTGAAACTTCTTTCCGCCGCTGCCACGTTTCACCAGTATTGTTCAGAAAATCGTCAGGCTACGCAAACTTCTCTGTAAATGGGTTGACGTTTCTTATTACAAACTTCATTCACTGAGCAGATTTAGTGGTGGTGGTATTTCAGATTCTTTGACGAATGTAGATTTAAAAGTGTTCTTCAAGCACAGCATTTGACAAGGAAAATTTTCAGAAAGATCCTTAGGAAATTCAGATGGACGGGAAAGTTAGGCAGATATCTGTGGCTGCCTTGAAACTATGCTCTAATTCACTTACAACTTTGTCTTACGTTACGTAGAAAACATGTATTTTGAGTACATACTCTTCATTATCACACTCAGTGTGACTCATGAGTAATTAATCCTGTTTTTCGTCGTAGAATATTATCCTTTTCTTGTTTCTCTTCTGTGGAAACCGACGTACAATATTCATTGTGTTCTGCTGCAAGTTAGACATCTGAGAGAATATTGGGCCACTAAACTCAGTTGTCTAAATTCTGCAGCTACGGCAGATGGAAGGACTTTATACCAGAAGCTAACCATAAAAATGCAAGGAAATGAATTGAAATACTGATGTAATGCTTCCACTTCTGATTTAGCCTCGTGCGTCAGATTCAATCCATGGCAGCCTTCCAGTGTTAATGGAATATTTGGGAGATACTTTGCTGTTGGACGGACAGCGTCAGTTCATACATTGCAGCATGTGTCTGATTGAGAATGAGTAGAACAGTGTATTTTTCCTTTTAAAATTTTCCATCTTGTAGGGCAAGCTTTGAGGAAGAAAAGCAGTCTGGATATACCCGAAAGATGTTATTGTTTCATGAAAGGCAGCTACAGCATTCATATCAACAAGATTGAGAGAGTGAGTTGCTCAAGGAGAGCACTCAGCGTGTTCGCTTAGAATTTAATGATTTGCAGAAATGAAACTAGATTTAGTTTTTCAGTTTCATTTATATCTTGATTTTGTTTCAAAATGACCGTATTCAGAGAAACCAAAGAGAATATCTTTATTTGAAGATTGAACAATAAAGCATGGATTTAATTCAATAAAATAAATGTGTAAGGACGAATGCGTTATGTCTCCTAGTACTACTTAAAATTAATTTTTCACAGTTTGATGGCTTATGCAATAAAATCCACAAGTCTGGTTGAAGTGAAACTTGACACAGTAATAACCTATATATCCTTTCTTCGTCACAAATATCAATTCAGTTTATCCCATCCTTGATTTTAAGCGAATGTGTATTTCCATATTTTTTAGCTAACTCTCTGCCCTTCGTCATGAAACTGAAAATAAGTCCAAAACTGTAAATGGCTCAGACAATCCAAGGATACTTACGGAAAGTAGAGGAATGCGCAAAAAAAATTGTGTTTGGCGATTTCCGATGTTTTTACTTCCCAAGTTTTGGCGATTTATTTTACCATAAAAAACATTAAAAAAGGTCCCTGAAGTCATAGAAAACGAGATATGTTTAAAATGGAAGTACAACGCATGACCAAATATAAAGCATAAAAAGTATACGCAGCATAGTGTAAATAAATGAAAAATATTCATGTTCAAAAAGTATAAACCGAGGATATTGGCATTATTGACTAATATTTTTTTTTCTGTTCTTCCAGGAACTCGTCCTCTGAGAGAACATTCTGTTTTTCTGCAGTGTATGTTCGTTACCTGGGTCTTTGGTTCCCTCTTTTTTTCACTGGTTTACAAAAACAATTTAGTAGCTATGCTGGTCTTGCCACGAGTGAACATTCCTTTTGATTCGGTGGAAGAATTTATTTCTCAAGATGAGATTCCAGGAGTTGTTCATGCAAGCGCTGCGCTTTATCTCTCGTTCGCTGTAAGTAGAATATTTTCAGATGGTCAGTTTAGCTTTAGATCAATAGTTCTCAAAATAGTGTCCACGGCAAGCTATGGAAAGGTCCTATTAAAACTTCTGAATTACTAGGTCAGAATTGCCAACCTGGACAATGCTGATTCTAAGATACAACTTTCATGTAAACGATTTTGGACTAGAAATAAAATAGGGGTCGAAAAATTTTCCAAGATACCAATGGGGTCCTAAACCTGAAAAGTTTAGGAACCACTGCCTTGAATGATGTCCAAACGTATAATCCTTCTTCCACACTTCTCGCTCTCCTTCTCCCTCTTACTGTTTTGGTGCTCCAAATTTAAACGTATGTGAGCTCAAAACCTAACAGGATGTCTTCAGAACTTAACCTCAGATACTGTACACATACTATAGGCCCTGCCATAAAATTACAGTGGCACTGACTATAAGTGAACTTGTGAATGACTATTGTTTGGAAGACTAACATTTTGGACTAAAACATGAATCGAACCGAAAGTTTGATTGTGATTCAAAACCATAGCCCATAACTTTTAAAATAAGTGCAGTGGTTACTCGAAACATCACCAAAGTCGTTTATGGTCGGTTCCCAAGCGCACACTCAGTCGTCATAAAGGTACTGTGAAACACAAGTCACTACTCAATAATGCCTCTTCTTCTCGATCAGAATCCTCCAAATCTTCATTTTAATTTCACTTTTACCTTCAGTTAGCTGTTAGAGGAACCTGACTTTTTCTTCTAAAATGAAACTCGCATTTCTCTTTATTTTATTTTCTGTTCAACTTTTCTGGTTACAAGACTTTTCCTAGTCTCATATTGAAAGGTAACATTTGCTGCTACTCCAAATCTGAGATTGCTTTGAATGTTACCTCAAACTTTTGTTCTAACTGTGACTTCTCTTTTCACAAACTTAGTTCCACTAAAATTGCCAAATACTTTGGTGTGTTTACCACTCACCAAATGGCCTACTGGTACTCAGTCTCTTTGATGCTCTTTCACACTATATTAGTCTTCTAATTTCAGACCTCTCTGCCTAATCTAAGTGCTGAAGGAATTCAACTTCCATAATATGAAATTGTTGACAGTTTCTTCTCGCACTGATCCTGATGGTGTTGAGGGGGAATTGTTTGCTGCTCCGCATAACTTTACGCAACTTGTCAACAGAATAACTCACAATAATAATATCATCGCATCGCAGTATCTTCTCAACCAATCCGCAAGGGCGGATCTAGTGGGGAGGGGGGGCGACGTATGGACCCCCTCAATTTCTTCCAAGTGCCCTATTTGAATGATGTGTATGCCTCTGAAAACAAATTTTGTTTTTGTAAATATCATGGTTATTTTATTTTATTCAAATTCTATTTTGAGTCTTTATCCGTATACATTGTACTTCCAAATTTGTAGTTGTAATGGTTTTCATAGGTGCCCTTAGTACTGGTGCAGCAGTATTACTATTTTTATCTTCATCTTATTCTGATAGTCCTTTAAATTTGCAAGACATCTGTAATTGTTTGAAAAATTTTCTGTGATAACTGTTGTACCCAAATTAAATTTTTATTTTGTATCATATTTGAACGAGACTGATTTAATAAAACACTAAAGTTGGGTTTACACTCGCTCATTGGTGGTCTGTTTTAAGGAAAATTTTTATTACTACGCCCACTTTATTTTAGGGGTGCCCTTTTTTCTTTGGACCCCTCCTTACTGAAATGCCTAGATCCGTCCTTGAACCCAACCGACAATACACGATACGTTTCATGTTTGATCACGTTTGACCGCTGCATTCTTTCTCCACGTAGCTCATACTCGAGGAGTTTGTCTGGGTGACAAACTGGCATTATGCCCTTGCCAACTGGGGTGATTTTATCTCTATTCCATGGGCTTCACTCTTTACTGACAACCCCTCTGTTACTGCTCATCATATTACAGCACTTATAGGTATTAGTATACCGGACTATTTTCCTTATAAAACATACGTCAAAAAACCTAACTCAACATTTGTGTTTAATTTCCCCTGCGAAATAGCCATTTCATGCAAGGAAATTTTTACAAACATGCAAGAAATCATGTGAATAGAATAATCCGATTTACAAAATCAAAATTCCTCCAAAGACAAGCTAACAAGCTACTTCTTATTTCAAACAATAAAATATTCTGGTTCATAATAAATTCCTTCGACTCAAATTTTAAGGATCACTCTTCAGTATCTTCTCTAAATGCCACTCACCTGATGGCTCTGTGATTTTTAATTCTCGGAGGAAGGCCAATCTTCTAGTTCAAATCTTTGCCTCAAACTCCACTCTAAATGATGACAGTCAGGAGACTTTTCGTTTGGACTTGGAGGCTCCACTGATTTAAAAAATAATACTTAAAGCTAAAGCGTCAAAGAAGTTGTTGATTGCCTTAAAATTGATGAAGCTCACCGTCCGGATGAGATTCAGCGGGTGTTCTCAAAAAATCCTCAACTGAACTGGCTCTTGTTCTTTTCTAACTCTTTTGCTTACAGACGCATTTCGTTAACTTCTGTTCCTGAGAAATCCTTTGAAGCTATATTTCAAACAAAAGATTAATCAACGATCGGTAGTATGGTTTCCGTCAAAGGCGGTTTAATGCCGATCGTTTTTCATTCCTCAAGCACACAGTCCACTGGACAATGTACAACTATGGAGAAACACACATGATATCCTAAGCCTTTGACAGAGCTTGTTATTATTCCCTTTTTTCCAAACATCCTTTCTATATGACCTCTCTCCCCATAGGCGTATGGGGTGGCACTTTACTAGGGGGGACGGAAAAAATTTGCCCTAAAAATTTTCAAGGTGCCCTGATTTCCGCATAAGCACTATGTGTAGCATAAAATAACAAAGGTTAGAGTATGAGTAACATATATTAAATCTTTTTTAATATTGAAAAACATTATAATTTACAAAAATGAGAAAATTTTGCTACAACATTTCTAAATGACAAGCGAAACTACCAGTCCGGTTGCACGGGGTGGGAACCCTGCATTGTTTGTTATAAAGCAAATCTTGACATATTGTGAAAGCTTATACCACCCCATTCAAGAATCCATCGGGTGTACACCTGACCCCCGCTTGGCTTTTTCAATATGGCCGCCATTTTCCAAGATGACCGGCGAAATTGAAAAATCCCATATCCTGGTCAATACTTGATGGATTTTGATGATCTTGGTGTCATTTCTAGGGTTTTTTAGGATGATGAGTCGATCTGGAGGGGTTGCAGATACTTTGGGAGTCGTTTTGACCCACATTCGTCAATACTCAAGGTTAATGGAGGTCAAACGCCCCCCGAAATAAGGAATATTCCATATCCCGGGCAGTCGTGGGCTCGTGGCATTGCAGTTGATATAGAATTCACAAAGTCCTCAACTTACAATTATAGTAGCAAGTAACTAATTCACCTCAAGCAGTAAAAAAAAAAAAAAGGAATGTCAGGAAAAATCTGCCCTGAAAATGCTCAAAATTCTATAGTCCTGGGGGGCTGCGCCCCTCAGACCCCCCGCCTCAACGCCTAATGTCTCTCCCTTTAATCTTTTTCTTTCATTTTTTTGTAGAAATTCATGTTCAATGGAAATCTCTTCTGTAGTTTAGGCAACCCCCCTCTTTAATGATGGGAGTCTGGGCTGTAGCCCTGTTAGCCCATTCCTCAATCTGGCCCTGCTCATGGGCATATAGTAAATTAGGTAATACGATGCATATTACATGTCTTATGTATTGTTCATTTGTAATGCAATTCTAACTTATACCTTTCAGAATAAATAAATATATAATTGTACATTTTTTTTAATTAATAACAAGCAGAGCCTTCGGGGTTGTGCTTCGCAACTCGCCAACGGCGAGGGCACGTTAGGGTTACCCCTTTAGGGGAGGTCACTCTCCCTCTCCTCCCAAACCCCCTCATCCCCCTTTATGCAACTTGGGGGCTAACCCCCAACCCCCTTGTTACATAAAATGTTTGAAGCATTGTGGGACATTTTTTTTATAAAAAAATGGACCAATTTGTCGGGGGGGGGGGGGGGGGTAATTTGTAAGGGTTTTTTAAATGCTTAAGGAAAATATACCCATACAGTCACCCCATTTTCACGTTAAACTCCCTTCCCCTATTTTCATTACTAAGCTTCAGTTTTAATCAGGAGCGCATTTACAGTGTGCGGGGCCTTAGGCAAACTATTTCTCGGGATGTATTATTTTAGTGTGTTAATGAATGACAATATTTTGTAATGCACATAACAGATATATTTTTTTTAACACACACAAAACACACATGCGGAAGCGGAATCAACACGGCCAGAGACAGACTTTCTAACCAACAAATATCTCATCGACTCCATATGTTGCTCACATTTTCCGTGTGCTTCGACCGATTGTCTACCATGCTTCCAGTCGTTGAACCCGATTGTGAACTTGTTCTCCGCCCTCGACATTAATTTACAGACAAATCAGTAAACACAGCCTGTGGACTCAGAATAGCACAGCCATGATACCTCAATCCTCTCATTCGTCAGGCTATGTTTCTTAACAAATAATGTCTTCGTACATCGGCGTGTTGTACCACTTTCAGTAGTTGAAGAGTTACTGAAGTCGCTGTCATAATTTCGGCAATCTGATGTTCCCCGCTCTATCCAGAACTCTCTAAAGTCATCGGTCAGCACTTGTGGCCACAAACCAATGTCATTAATTGCATGTCCTGAAGCTGGTGGGCCTGCTAAACGCACTGACGTAGACGGGTCTTCTGAAGACGCAGCTGCTGATGTAACGGAGGTAACTGGTGGGCCTGCTGAAGGGGTTGACGTAGACGAGTCTCCTGAAAATGCAGCTGCTGAAGTAGTGGAGGCAGCTGCTGGGCCTGCTGAACGTTCTGACGTAGACGCGTCTTCTGAAAATGCAGCTGCTGAAGTAGCGGAGGCAGCTGGTGGGCCTGCTGAAGGGGCTGACTTAGTTGCTGATGATTTAATCCAATTAGTCAGTTTCGGCACCGTCGCAAGAAACTCTTCTCTGCGCTTCTTATCCTTACGCTTTTCACTATCGGGTTTATATTTCCTCCTTCGATCCCGGTCACGGATCGTTTCCATGTTGTACGTATTACAATGCCAACAATAAGAACATAAATCATGAATCTGCAACAGAAACAACAAGAAGTAAGTTAGTAACAACATTAGAAATGAGTAACACTAACAAGAACAACAAATTAAACACCATCAAAGCGGATATTAGAATGCCTGATGCCATGCCGCCTGCCGGAAAAAGTAAAACTCATCGCAGATGACAAACACGTATCGTTTAATTTTTTTCAATTGAAATTTGCGGGGCCCATTGGGCGCGTGGCCTTGGACATTTGCCCGGTGCGCCACCCCCTAAATGCGTTTTAATAATATCCCTAATTACTTCAGAATTTGAGTAATAACCATCATAATGTCTAGTAATGATACGCCTCCGAACTAAAACGACATCAATCTTCAGCTACTTAACAACAAAACGAATGAACGAAATAGCGATTTTTGTGTATTTTTAGAGTTTCATAATTAGCTTCCTAATTAACAACCGACTTTGGTTTTCAAATATATATTAATAAATATATAACCTTGGTTTAACCTTGTTTTGCTTCCGCCCGAATTGTTCATTCTGACGAAGGTCAAGCTTGTTACTCCGACCTACAGTTCAACGTGGAATCCGAACTACGCCCCACCAGCAGCCCAGCGTCTTAACCACTAGGCTACCCAGGGTACTCATTTATTTGCCAATCAATTTCTTTTTTTGTGCGGAAGGATGAACAGCTGGTTTTGCTGCGCGCCGCCTGTCGTCACCGGATCTCGATCCCGGGACCGATGGATTAACAGTCAGAGACGCTAATCACTACACCACTGAGATCTTATCTTATGATACTGAATATATCATTTTAATTACTTAAGTTTAAGTGTACCAACGAGGCCTGAACTCTAGGGTAGTTTTGGCGTGTAAAAATTTGTAATTTTTGCCGTTTCCTAGCTAGACTACTAATGTTTTAGCCTACGTTCCCTAGATGTTTTCCTTTATTAAATTTCCTGATTGATACGATTTTAGAGCTTTCCAAACTGGCCCTATAATAATAATTGGTAAGAAAATAGCATTATTCCATACCATTATGATTTGGTTGAATTTCTTGTACAATTAATTACTATCGTTTCTTTCCTTTAGTTTCCAAATTTAAGAGAAACTTTTTGGAGTTACAGGAAATGATCGCTAGTAACATTTTAGAAAAAAATGACATTTTTTTATTTACATTTCACTTCAATTACGCCAAAATAATAAATAAAATGCTTTATATATACACTTTGGTTACCTTGGTTTTGCTCCCGCCCGAATTGTTCATTCTGACGAAGGTCAAGCTAGCTTGTCACTCCACCTTTAACGTAGAATCCGAAACACGCCCCACCACGAGTGGTCAGACTCGGTCTCACGACCTCCCAATCAGCAGCCAGGGATATGCCATAAACTTTGTTTAATGAAGGTATTTCACTTTGGTCAGTCAGCAATTTATTCTCATGCTTACACGATCATCCCATGTGAGTACAACATAAATTACAATTAGAATACGTACACGCTATATTGAAAGTATTTTCATTAAACATTCAAGTGTGTTCAAAATTTTATCTCGTCCCTATCTTCACATATCAGAACGATGATCCAAATTCCATTCGAGGAAAACTCTACAGAAAGCTGATTCCTGTTGAAGATTTTAAGAGTGGTTTAGGATTGATAGAAAAAGGTTACGCAGCTTTCACGTCCAAACAGCTCATGTATTCGATCATTGGTGCTCATTACGCCAAAGTAAGAAAATGGATAGTTAAATTTTATACATTTTGATCCTCAATTTTCTCCTCTTTTTTTTTACCATAATTAAATTCTTTTTAAAAGACACTGGTTATGTTCAGGTTTAATTATTGCGAGTAAATGATGCAATAGGAACGGAGGTTTTTGGAAATAATTAAAGTAAAACAGACATTACACCTTACTAAATTTTTATTCATTTCGTACAAAATGCTCGAATTTCATCTGTTCCGTTCGTTGTTCCTTTCATTTTGAGAATAATAGGGATCATCGAAGAGAGCCAGAAATTGGCACAGTGCCCAAGCCAACTAATGCAGTCAATTACTCAAACTCCTGTATTACTAATATTGGCATCATCGGAACCCGAACCCCTGATCTCGGTGTCTTCACTTCATTTTGCGGAAATTGTGTTACCCACTGAGCTCGGGACGATGACTTCATTATGAGAAAATAGTACTAATTTATATAGAATATTTTTAAATAGCCAATATATATATATATATATATATATATATATATATATATATATATATATATATAGATAGATAGATAGATAGATAGATAGAATGGGGCCAAGTGATTTTTTTCGGTGGAAACCTTACTCGAATAAGGAACAACAAAACTAGTCCGTATGCAAACGTTTAATAACCAAATCTTTCGACATTTTCCAATCTCATCTTCAGTACTAGAATGAGAAATACACTGTATCTAATTAAAAACTAAATATGAAATTAAAACACTTTTAAATATTGACAAATCAAACACTACAAACTAAAAATTCAAAATTAAAACAGTCATCAAATTATTATTATATTATAAAGTTAATTAATACAATTAAAAACAATAAATATTGTAAAAGAAACCCATAAAAGGGGCTTACCTTTCGAGGAGAATAAATTCAAGTAAATAACATTATAAAATAATTCAGAAGAATCGAGAACGTTATCGACAAGTTAAAATTAATATAAAAAAGTGAATTCACAAAGTATTAAATAATTTTGTAAGTAAATGTAAGAAAACATTTGCATTTTAACTTTTTTAGTTTCCTCAAATTCTTTGATGTTTTACATAATATGTTGGCTTTGAACCAATTTTTTGAATTTGTTACATTTATAGAAAAACGAACGGTAAACTTTCCATAACTATCGTATGCATGGTACGAAAGATAAAGACGAATAGAACTGAAATATTTCTCTGTACGAATAATTATGAGTGCTACTGTGTGTGTGTGTGTACATATATATATATATATATATATATATATATATATATATATATATACTATCATCATACCTCTTTTAACGAAGCCTCGGCCAACGAATTTTCGTTTAACGGACATGAAAAAATATTCATTTAATAAATATTGCATAATAGTAAGTATAGTACCATTCAAGAAAAAAAATTAATCAAACATTAGTGAAAAAGAACCAACGATAAAGTCTGTTGCCATCTTTGTTGTTTACACCCTCTAAGCCAATCAGCGATTCCCTCAAAATGTATACAGTCGCCCGTCAAGATTCGTGTCGGTCATTTATTACTGATGTTAACAGAGTCTTCATTTGAAATGTACAAAGTTAAGCATTGTCACCAATAATGATCGTGGCAGCCACATTTTTTATTATCGTTGGGGTGAAGCCGTTTGCTTGCCACTTAATGTTTACTTTTTGTACGGAGACGGCGGTGGAAAATCACATAGTATTTCTAAGTAACCAACTTTTTTCTAATGTTTAAGAACTACTTTGGCACATTTAATCATTATTTAGTCATTCGGTAAGAAAATAATAGTATTTAAAGGCATTTATTTATCATTTTGACTGATTTCGTTATTAAGCAAGAACCCATCTCCAGAAGCACCATGTTATAATGACCTCTATTAACAGATTTTTCGCTTAGTGGACAAGCCTCAAAAACGTATCTTGTCCGTTGAAAGAGGTATGATAGTATATATATATATATATATATGTGTGTGTGTGTGTAATATATATATATATATATATATATATATATATATATATATATATATATATATATATATATATATAGAATATAGATTCAGAAAGCTGGGTAACTGAATATGATGAAATCTATTTGAACATTTAATTTTCTTGTTTTAATGGATTTCTGGTAAGGGTAAGTGGTTGCGTGGTTTCACATTATCAAATTAACCGTTTTAATGAAGAGCGTCTTTTTTTAGACTATATAAAAATTTCTGGATTTTTTTCGTTCCATTCTCTCCCGAAGTTTGGTACTTGCCCCTATTATGTAACAACGAAGTATTATCGGCAGACAAGCTTGTATATGGCCTTCTCTAAAGAATTTCCCTTCACTGAGAAGTTCAACAAAGAGTAAGAAATATATCATTGTGTTTATTTATTTCTGATGTAACATTTTCTTCATCTGTTTAATGGAAAAATTTAATTTTCGAAAACTGGTCTTCTATTTTTTTATGGTATCGCACCATTTCTTTCAATGGAATACTGATTAGTAATTTTTTATAGCATACTGAGACTGAAAGAAGCTGGCATCATTGAATTCATGATCCGAAATCTCCAAAGACATGCTTTCCACTGCACAAATGCCAAAGAAACAAATACTTTGAGGCGTTTAAGCTTACAAGACTTCTACGGCGTTTTCCTCTTGTGGGCATCAGGTACGTATATTCAAAGGTGGGCAAGACCGAGTTCCAAAAGGACCGAACTCCAGGAACTCGGTCCTTTTTAAGGACCGTGAGCGGGAAAGTCGGTCCTTTTCTCAGTGAGGACCGAAATGAGGAGCGACGGTCCATTTTTAAGCAATTCCGGGCGGTCCGGTCCGGACGGTCTTTTTTAGTGATTTTAGTGTGTTTAGTGCCGCCGTGGAGAGGCTCTTCTCTTTGGGGAAGGACGTCCTCAAGCCGAAAAGGCCAGGGCTCAGTGACAGCCATTTTGAAATGCTAGTCTTCTTGAAGGGAAACTCAAGCATTTAACTTAATAACTTTTTTTCATCATTTATGTATTGTATTAATTATAATTTACGTTAATAAAATTAAAGATTTCCGGCGTCTTTAATTTCATTTTTCATTTTAATCAAATTTTTCACTTATATTATATATAAGGACCGAGGACCGAGTCGTTCCTAGGTCCTATCTTCAGAAAGGACCGTGACCGGGACCGTCGGTCCAGTTTGAGGCAAGGACCGGGACCGGGACCGTCGGTCCTTTTTGAGGCCCGGGTGCCCACCTTTGCGTATATTCAAACATTTCGTGCTCGATATTAATTTGTCATCTTCATCTATGGCGAAGTTTCTTAACCAAGGTGTCGCGAATCTTTATGAAAATCACAAAAATAAGTCATTGAAAATTCAAAAGTTACTGTATGGATGGACATTCCAAATAAAAATGCATTCATGAGTGATTACCTGCATACAGAAACTGTATGAGCTAACTTTGAAATTACGTGGTGCTGGTAGGGGGGAGGGGGGGGGGGCTGGATGAAGAAACTTGAATATTGAACATCAAGGGATGAAAATCCTTCGGGGTCCCACGAAAGAACAAATGACATAGTGTGCTTTGAGCTAGAAAAGGTTGACAACCATGTCGTCAGCTTTGTCGCCATCGTCGCTGCTGCTCTTCATGTTCATTTTGTTTTGGTGGGGGTCATTAAAATGATTGAGTGAGCAAGTATTGTATCAAAATGAATCATTTTACTGCATTAAATACAGAAAAAATTAATTCACTGCAACAATTTATTTGCAAAAATATACAGAGTTTACGCAAATGATCATACGCTTTTCATTATTACAACACATGTACTGTATGCAATTCTAAACGGCCTTCAGCAAATGTACAGGTTAGAATATATTGTTGTAGTTATCAAATTTTCAAATGTTTATATAAAGACTTGAAGACTGAAAAAAACCTACAGACTGGAACATATTAATTTTCCATATTAAATTTTAATACATAAACTTGAACAGCGGTTTCCTTTTAATAAGTTATGGGGGATCTGGAAGGAGTGAGTGGCAGGGTGCCAGTGCCAGTAACCAGGTGGGTGGGGGTGCCATATTGAAGTCTTGCATTATTTTTCTTTTTTGTGATTACAAAATATTTCTTTTATTTTTATTAAGGAATTTGTTGATTCTCAGCCAGACACTGACTACTTTCCTGTCTCTATTTATTAATTCATTAATGAATGTGAAGTCTTTGCTTCAGTATATTAAAGACGTATCATCCGCATACTAAAGGCCTTTCCCAAGTACTTATTTAATTGATTAGCTATATCTAAGGTTTCGTTTTAAATGCATTTTTCAGAGTTAATTTTGTGAGGAACCAATTTGTTCTTTCTTCTTATCTAAAGTTTCGCTAATCAATTTTCATTGTTTTTTAATGGCCTATTTGTTCCTAAAAATTATTTCTGCATTACTCAGATTTTGTTTCTTGAAATAGGTTATCTAGTCTGTTTCAGTTAGAGTTGTATATATTCACTACAATGAAATAAACCAAAGCGTTTTAGAATCAGTCGTTAAAATTAGTAAACATGTATTTCACCTTAAAAATGTATTAACACACATGATTCACAACGCGTTGCTATGGAAATTACTTCCTAAATTCTGTGAAGTAAACATCTCTCAATATAAGTGAGTTATTGGAAAACCAGCGTTAGAGAATTGCAATGAATTACTTATGCACTCTCTGTACAGCATTTGTTTGTGAATATCTTACGTTTTCTATTAAGAAGTACTTCGCCCTACATTTGAAGCGTTAGTCAAATCGTGATCATTTCATAAAACGCATTTAAATCTCCATAAATATTTGGTGCAGATATGTAAATACAAAAATATTGAACATCCTCTGTTTTAATATGCTGATATAAAATATAAAGTATCCAACAGATTTTTCTGAATTACTGTAGGTCTTGGACTTGGGTTTCTGGTGTTTCTGATTGAAATTCTTCTAGCACGCAAAAACACGAGAGAAGCTGTCAATGAAGGCCAAATAACGGGATAAGAACGAGACAAAATAAAATGAACGGCGATCATTTACTGCTTTTTCAAGGACAAGGATTATGAATTTTTGTAGTTTATTCATCAGTGATCTTATATTTTAAATTGTATGATATGGAAAGACGTTATAAAATCATAATTGTACGTTTCGAGAATGAAAACGCAAAAATTGGTTCACTTCATAATTAATTGCATGTTTATGCAATTTAAAATAAATGTTTTCCGATGATGTTATATTCACTCTAGAAATTAATAAGTATTTGTTTTCATGTTTTGTATATCTGCATTTGCATGCATTTATTTTCGGTTCAAAGAGGAAAAGGTAGGTCAAACTCATTATTAATTTATGGTCAAAGCAGGTAATTTTGAATATATATAATAAATGTGTAAGTATGCAAACATGCAAATATGTAAGCATTTCATATACTTCACCTGTTTGTTTAATATAATTGAATAAAGATTTATGTCATGCAGAGAAAGATTTTATTATTTACATTAATGACCTCTTCAATTACAGTTACGTTTGATCACATCTATAACTCTAACATCTGTAACATGATTGCTGTAATGTTTGATGTTAGTAGTATGGATCGCAAATAATAGATTGGAAATGTTGCGTTGACTTGGAAGGTCATGATCGGAGGTAACCGCCGTGCATCCCCTTTGCAATATTACAAAGAAGGAGAATTGTAATATTACAGGTCCCTCTCTATCGTCTATTGCAGTGGTACTCATTGGGCGGCTCGCGAGCCAAATATATATAGCGCACTTGGCTCGCGAGCCAAATATATATAGCGCACTTGGCTCGCGAGCCGCGCAATGAGTACCACTGGTCTATTGTTATATATACCTCGTTAACCTCGTTGATGTTCCGTGTGTTGGTCTGTCTTCATAAGAAGGTCAAGCTGGTGGCCCCGCCTGTAGGCCTGCCTTGGTGGAGGAGCGAGTTGCTTTCTTGTGCTCTCCACCGCACATAGCCAGGTACACCCGGCTCATCTGGTACCGTCCTGTGCCAGGTATACATATTCACTGTTTACACTTTCTTTACATTGAAGGCCTAATGTACTTTCACTTCACGTGTATAATATGCATCATTTGAATAAGCTGTATTTATTAACATTTTCATAATACATTTCTGTTTGTATAAATTAAAAAGAGTAAATTAAGTTTCATTAATTCTGGAATTTTCTTTAGACCTAACCTTCCCAGCCAATGTTCCCATTTGGGAGCAATATATTAAATGGAGTTCCAGCCACTGTTCCCATATGAGAACATGTCATAACTTTTCTGGTACATACCAATTTCTTTTAAGATCGAAGTATTACCAGAAAAGTTATGACATGTTCTCATATGGGAACAGTGGCTGGAACTCCATTTAATATATTGCTCCCAAATGGGAACATTGGCTGGGAAGGTTAGGTCTAAAGAAAATTCCAGAATTAATGAAACTTAATTTACTCTTTTTAATTTATACAAACAGAAATGTATTATGAAAATGTTAATAAATACAGCTTATTCAAATGATGCATATTATACACGTATGAAAACCTGATTGTGAATATAAAAGACAAAAGTAATGTATATTCTGTCCATGCAATATATATATAGACCACCTAATACTAATATCAATAGCTTTTTAATTCACTTAGATAACATGTTATGCAACTTTCATAAATCGAATGCTATAGTTGCGGGAGACTTCAACATCAATTTGCAATCTGAAGCAATCTCTCATAAATTTTTAAACTTAATGAATTTTTTCTATCTTAGTCATTCTATTACCAAACCCACTCGAGTCTGCAGCTATGGCAATCGAATAACAGAATCTACGATTGATAATATATTTGTAAATATCAATGCCCTCGTAAATTCTGGAATTATAACCACTAACATCAGTGATCATTTTCCTACTTACGCTATATCAATAACATTGTTCAGGTTGCGGACAAAACAACTATTGATTACAGAATATTCTCAGAGGTTAACAAAAGAAAATTTATTGGAGCTGTAGAAAATACTCGACTTGACTGTGACGAACCTTTAAATGACCCAGATCATATGTTTCAGTTCTTCTATGACACCTTATTCCATATTTTTAATATTTGCTTTCCTTTAAGGAGAAAAACAGTTCCGCCCAAAAGTGTCGCAAATCCATGGATCACTGCAGTAATTATCACTTCAATAAAGAACAGAAATAAATTATTCAAATTGCAATTGCAGAGCAAAATTCCTAAAATACAATATACTCAATACAGAAACAAATTAACTAAAATAATCAAAATTGCAAAATATAACTATTATAACAATCAATTTTCCAAACATAAAGGAGACATGAAAAACACTTAGACAACCAAAAACAACCTTCTCGAAAACAAATTAAGAAAAATTCAATAGAGAAATTAAATGTTGATAATAAAGAAATTACTGATGATACTGCTATTGCAGACTCTTTAAATGCACATTTTACTTCAATAGCGGATAAGCTTCGCTCACAATTAATAAATAATGATCACTCACCTCTAGAATATATGCCGCCCAGCCCACTAAATTCATTTTCTTTTGTTCCTGCTATCTCTACTGAGGTCCAGAATATTATTGGTAAATTAAAAAATACAAAAAATAACATTCATAACATTCCTGTACTTATACTGAAACTTGTTAAAGATAAGATATCTGTAACTTTGGCTAAAATTATCAATCAAAGTATTTCCAAAGGAATATTCCCATCAATGCTAAAAACTGGTTGTATAACACCCCTTTTTAAAGGGGGTGATCCTACACTAGCAACAAATTACAGGCCGGTGTGTTCATTATCTGTGTTCAGCAAAGTTTTTGAAAAAATTGTAAAAAGTAGAATGCAGCGATATTTAGAATCCTACAATTTATTATCTCCAAATCAATATGGCTTCCGTAATAATAAAACAACGGAAATAGCTATTTTAAATCCTATGGAAAATGTAAATATAGCTAAAGAGAACAAAGAAATAATGATATCAATATTTATGGATTTGAGTAAGGCATTTGATGTAATAGACCATAATATTCTACTTAATAAATTATATTGTTACGGCTTTAGAGGAGCAATCAGTGACTGGTTTAAAAGTTATTTGTCCAATAGATATCATTTTGTATCAGTAAATAAGGTTTGCTCAACTAAAGCGCTTGTCAAACATGGTGTGCCACAGGGCTCAGTTCTGGGTCCACTGTTATTTTTATTATATATAAATGACCTTCCACGTTCATCTGATATACTGAACTTCATAATGTTTGCAGATGATACAACTGTCTCTTTTTCTTGCAAAGATGTTAATACAGCTAAGAATATATTTCATTCAGAATTCATCAGTGTAATGAAATGGTTGACCACCAATAAACTCTTCCTAAATACCAGTAAAACAAATTTCATGATTTTTACTAATAAAAGAAATGTATATCTTGATGAACTTAATGTTAATGAAATCGCCATAAAGGAGTGTACTGTAACAAAATTTCTTGGTGTAATGCTAGATAAGAATTTGCAATGGAGTGATCATGTAAATTATATCGGAAAAAGATTTCAAGGAGCGTTGCCATAATGTTTAAACTTAGAAATGTAGTCCCTAAACAAGTTTTATTGACTCTTTATCATACTCTTTTCTTCCTTATATAACATACTGCACCCTTGTTTGGGGAAACTCCGCTAACAACGCATTAACTGGTATGTCATCCAAAAACGAGCAATAAGGTTATTATCTGATGCTGATTTCCTTGATCACTCTAGTGCATTATTTAAAGAGCTAAACCTACTAAAGCTCAACGATATAACCAAACTGGCACATTTTATTTTTATTTACAAGTGTAAGAACAAAATTATTAATTTGCAATGGGTAAATAGATATTTTGTAACTCATCAAGAAATCCACTCGTATCAGACCAGAAATAGATCAAAGCTTGTTATACCTCAATTTAGATTGTCTTCATCTCAAAAACTACCCATTTTCATTGGATTGAAACTATGGAATGACTTGCATGCCGATATAAAAAATATTGTGAATGTAAATTTGTTTAAAACCAAGTTGAAATCCCGATTAATAATGGCATACTAACAAAAATCTAGGATTAATGTCCACTAATATTGCTTAATATTGTCCATTAATGTTGTTTAATATTGTAATACATGTTTTAACTATTAATAATACTTATTTACTTACTTATTTATTTATTATTATTAATTTATAACAACTAGCTGCTTATTTTTAATAAGAGCCCAGTAGGGCCAAATTAAATAAAATAAATAGTCGAGCTTCACAGTTATTCATGTCATTGTAAATTGAAAAAATGTATTTATTTTATTATTATTAATAAAGGTTATTCTATCTATCTATCCATCTATCTACTTTTATAAAAGTAGTGAATCGAATGGAGAATGGTAAACCCTTGTTTTAATCTCTTGGCCGTCAATCCTGCCATTGTTCCCATTTGAAAACAACAATATTCAGCATATTATATTTACAAAAATTCAGCAAATATTTATACGAGTATGAAATATAGATACAGTGAAAAGGCATTCTTAGATATATAGATTATGACCACATTACATAAATTTAAATGAAAAGTACTTACCAAAATAAATATGAATCAGAAAGCGCTTCAGTATGTGTAATTTTCACAAACTTTGAAGGAGCACTGACTAATGAAGTAGAGGGCTATAAAAGTTTCAGCGGGATCTCACTTCTCAGGGAGTCTCTGACAAACATGCTATAACAGGATATTTTTGTAGGATAACTACTTAAATGTGGAAACTGTAATTTAAAATGTGTTCCCAAATGAGAAAAATGGCACTTAATGGGATAAGTTCAGTTACCTTCGTGTTATTTTTTTTTCTTCAACGAGTTTAAAATGTTTGCTAAGCTTACACACACAATTTGAATTACTCTTGAAATTATTCTCTTTAAATTATTCTATATACCAGAGGTTCTCAACAGGAGTCCGTGAGTTGTGTTTAAGGGGTCCGTGAGTTGACTAGATTATATTCAGTAAAACAATTTTTTTTCCCCTTTTTTTTGTGGTGGCTCATTTTGACCTCTAACCGATAACATTTTCGGTTACTTGAAACTTTAAAATTTCTATGAATGTTGTTTTTTTACGACCTTCTTATGTTTCCAATTCATGAACTGTGAGTTTTTGGCACAAATGAGCCCCTTCCCTGTTTTTATGCTGTTATATATATTATATATATATATATATATATATGAAAATTATTTCACGAAGGTAACACGTGAAAAATATTTATGATGAATAAAACCACGAAGGAAAGGAAACACAAAATGGTACTCAAGCGCTTTCGTCTAATGACATCCTCAGGATGTCATTAGACGAAAGCGCTTGAGCACCATTTTGTGTTTCCTTTCCTTCGTGGTTTTATTCATCATATATATATATATATATATATATATATATATATATATGTGCGTGTGTGTGTGTGTAAACAGAACAGCGGTAAGTTTTACGCATTTTTATTACATTTTTACTCCGACTTTGAAGTATAAGTCAAGATTAAAAAACTATACTAATCTGGATACCTCAATTTGTCTATATCCTACAATCATAATGCAAAAGATAATTTTTGGGGAGGGGGACCCAAAAATAAAGATTTTGATAAGGGGTCTACAGTACAAAAAAGGTTGAGGAACGCTGCTCGATACTATACCTAAAAACCCGTGACTAACCTCAGAGAATTTTTTTTGCACGTGATCATTAATTTTCTTAATATATTCTCATCAAATTTAAATTGACCTTCAGATTTCCAATTTCCACTCTTTAACGCATTAGACTTTTTATCAGTATATGACTTTAAAGTACAGACTACAAATTTACAATTTACAAGTTTGCAAATTTTCGTTTACATGTTTAGTTATATAAATATCACGTGTGAATTCGAACTAGCAAACTGCACATGAATACTTTGTAAATGAAATTACACAGGCAAATATAAAATGAAATTACAGTATACAACAAAATATTTATCACCTACGAATAGCTAATTAAATTTAAAGGAAAGCTACTCTAGGTATATAGTGTCTAGGTATTGTGTGTATGTATAGAGAAAGCAGTAGTGGTATTCTTTTAGATGTAAATGTGGTAGGAGATGCTGGTCTGGTCTGGTTACACTCACAGAGCACTCGGTCTTGTCAATGTGAGAACGCTCGGGAGACTAAACCTCCAAATAAGGCTTTAAAAGAGGTTATAGGGAAAATTGGTTGGGTGGAATTGGGGTTGATGATGTTCCCTTTGTTTGTAAATATAGTAGGAAGCACTGCTTAGGTCTGGTATCAAACAAATGGGAGTTCTGAAATGATAGCCTTTTTTCCAATTTTTCTTGAAATTTATTTATTTTATTAAAGTGATGGGAATTATCGAGATGCTACTTGGTTATACAGTGTAGGATTATTATTGCTTTATAGGAAAATATTTAACTCAGCTACCTAGAGAATACTCGGGGGCGTACCTAAAGTATTTGGCACCCGGGCGGATCCTTCCTTTGGCACCCCCCATAAATAATTTTAAAATTTAAACAGAAAAATATACAGGGTGTCCCAGAATTAACTATCTATTTCAATGAAATCGGACAATTTTTTAAAAACACACTTTTATTTATGTTTATCATGTTTAATATGTGTTAAAAATGTATACATTTCTAAATTTTTTTCATAATTTTATTTTCATAATTTTTTCATTATCTGGTCCAATGAAAGACCGTCTGAAGTCATAGAATGGCAAAGAGACTCTCCAAAAGTTAACGTGTGGCTTGGAATGACCAAATCCAAAATTTATGGCCCATTCTTCTTTGCGGAAGCAACTGTAACAGGTACCGTCTACCTTGATATGCTTCAGCAGTTTCTCGAACCACAGCTTCTTGATGATGGCATTCTTGATAATGTTGTGTTTCAACAAGATGGAGCACCATAAATTTTGGATTTGGTTATTCCAAGCCACACGTTAACTTTTGGAGAGTCTCTTTGCCATTCTATGACTTCAGACGGTCTTTCATTGGACCAGATAGTGAAAAAATTATGAAAATAAAATTATGAAAAAAATTTAGAAATTTATACATTTTTAACACATATTAAACATGATAAACATAAATAAAAGTGTGTTTTTAAAAAATTTGTCCGATTTCATTGAAATAGATAGTTAATTCTGGGACACCCTGTATTATGTTTGCAAATAGATTTTTAAACATTACAGTACTGTCATAAGCAAATTGGAAATAAGAAAAATGCAGGACATTAAAAATTCAGTGAACAGGTAATACTGCATTTTATTTTATACAAAAAACACAGGAAATCCAGTCTCAACGCTCAGCCTATTCTTCAAAGGTAAATAGAGAGGATTCACAATCTCTGCTTTCGAGCCTTAATTTCTGCAAACTGATCAATACCTCATCAAAATTCACCTTTGCATATTCATGTTCAATTGAAAGTAAAGCCAGATTTGTCAATCTTGTCTGACTCATGGTCGAGCGAAAGAAATTTTTTATCAATTTCAATTTGGAAAAACTTCTTTCACATGAAGCAATAGACACACAGGCAGTCAAAAAGAATCTCAAACACAGTGACAAGCTTGGCAAAGATTCACAAATATCCCATTTCACAATAAACGCCAGAAACTGCAATGCTGTCCATTTCTTTGCCTCTTCAACGCTGATTTTGGCAGCTTCCAAATGTCTCCGAAGTCGTCCAATTTCCACACTGATATCTTCATCAGAGAATTCATCGAAAATCTGAGTCAAATTTGGAATATACTTCCGAAGTTCTTCTTCTGTTGCAACAACCAAAGTGTTTGGCTGAATAACAGCGAAGATTGACAGAATTTGATCCATATCCATTGCCTTAGAACGAATCTCCAATTCTTGATGAAAGCGATCAAGACATTCAAACATAGCCCTTTTTACTTCCTCTGGCAATGTGAGACCAACATCCTTTGCCATCTCTCCTGGCATCCTTTTTCGGAGCTTTACTCTCTCTCTTCTCTCCACAGAAATGTTCATTTCCTCCCACTTTGTAGTTGCATAATGAATGGCCCTCTCCACAATTTCATTGCGCTGATCTTCAAGAAACAGTTTTAGAGCTTGGAGCTTCACAATGCACTTTTCAAGGCTGATTCCAACTGTTTGCAAATACTTTTGTGTGAGATTAATTTCTTCCAGGACTTCACACCAGAAAGAAAGGTAACTCAAAAAAGAGAAATCACATACAGCAGACAGCAAAATCTGAGCTGATCCTCTTGTGCCCACATTTTCTTTGGGATCGCACAGTACTTCAAGGGTTGAGGTCAGCTTTTCAAAATTTGCCTTCACTGGTTTCACAACGTCATAATGAGCACTCCATTTTGTCTGGGAAAGTCTTTTGACTGTCATGCCTACACTCTCCATCACCACTTCCCATCGATGAGTTGAGACTGAAAAGAAGGAATAGACTCTCTCCAAGGTTCCAGAAAAAGTCACACATGAAGAAACGCTTCCAAATGAGTGCACTCCGCAAAGGTTCAGAGAATGATTTGCACAAGGCACAAACAAAGCCTTGGGATTAATCTCTCTGATCTTTGACTGAACACCACCATGAATCCCAGCCATAGTTGCAGCGTTGTCATATCCTTGACCACGGCACAGGTTTATGTCCAGTCCATCTCTCTCCAGATGTCTCAGGATATCCTCTGTGAGCTCAGCAGCAGTCTTTCCGGCAATAGGGAAGAAGCCCAAGAATGATTCCTTTACTTCAACTTTGTTACATTCAATATGGACGTATCTGATCACTTCACACATCTGATCAGTGTGGGATACATCAGGAGTGCTGTCAAAAAGAATCCCAAAATACTTTGCTTTCTTGATATCAGCCATTATTTTCTCTTTGACGTAATTCCCCAAAAGGGAAATGAACTCATTCTGAATCTTTGGAGATAAATACGAAACCACTCTCCTCCCAGATGGAATAGAATGCTTAATCCTTATAAAATGTTTTTTCAAAACTGGATCATAATTTGACAGCAACTCTACCAATTCCATGAAGTTTCCTTTGTTTGCTGATGACATGTCATCTTTGTGACCACGAAAAGGAAGATTCTGGTCTATGCTTTACCATAATTATTTAATGAAACATACCTCATGTATGTGGAATCACAGTGTCAAGTGAACAAGACTTGGAATGTCAGTTGCAGCCAGCTGGCTATGCTCAACAAACTGATGACTAAAACGTCAACAAACGTTCGCCTTTCGATGTAATTTTTATCAAATATTTAACTTTTCGTTTGTAAATTTTGTATTGCCAATAAAAATAGAAATTTATTTTATAGTGGAAATTAACATTAAGCTGTTGTAATAGTTTGAACATTTTTTAAATTTTTTTCTTACTTTGGCGAATTTTTCATTTGCTTTGAAAACTTGTACTGGTATTTCAACTCTCCCAATGGCATCCCCCTCCTGGCTGTCACCCGGGGCGGACCGCCCCCCTCGCACCCCCTTTAGTACGCCACTGAGAATACTTTCATAGATTTATGAAGAAGTAGTAATTTTCGCTTTTGCAAATAAATGTAGGAGGAGGACCTGGTCTGATCTGATTTCAGAGCCCTGGAAGTTCTCAGATGATACCCCATTGGTAGAGATCGGAAGCTTGATGGGAATTCTTGGAAGTCAAAATCTCCACAGATATATTCAACTATTCAACTTCAGAGATGCTACTTAGCTAAAGTAGAATTTCATAGTTTTTAAAATGTGTAGCAAAGTTTCGTAAAAACAAAGGAAATAAATTTCGCATGCTGTACATTGTCGGAGGAATTTTTCAGTTGGGGGTTGCTGGCCAGCTGGAGGTGCCTCTAGATAAGTTCTTATCTAGTAATTCCTACGCAAAGGATGCACTATAAATTACGTTATAATAAGCTTTTAAATGAACGCGGAGGAATCATATACATACGTACACTTTCGTGGAAATCTTAAATTCGAGTGTGTTAACCGACTGGATGCGCCTCTGGATCAGTGCTCCCGTATCTAAATACTTCAAATGCGAAAGGATGACAATAAAAATAATTAATTTTAAGATGTTTTGTCAGAACGGTGGCCTTCGGGCATTCATCGAGGAAATGATGGGGCGATGATGAAATGATAACTTCTTGTACACAGTAAATAAATAAATAGTCCTTAAAAATTCCTGGTGTAATTTAGATTAAGTAGTCTAGTTTTTCATGCTAGCCTTTATTTTACACTGTTTTCTAATGACTTATTGGGTGCACGAAACAAATGTGCGGCAGTGTGAATGAACTCTGAAGCGATTATTTTCATTATAATTTTTCCTACTTTCCTAGAACTCTTTCCCAGCAATTTTCTGCCAGCAGTGACTGGCGGAGGAGGGAGAGCCTTGTCTGTTCTATATTTGCTACTGCTACTATTACTGTATGATTCATTAATATTGATTAATATTCGAAATAAATGGAGCATGAAGCTATAAGACATACGATAAGGCATCAATGTCCAAAATATCTAAATATCACAAACACATTTAGTATAAAGAATATAAATTAAAATCCGCATGTAACTTTACATTTATCTAAAACATATAAATTTCACCTTTATTAATCTAATCTTAATACAAAAGTCACCGTTAAAAGTTTCTCCAAATACTCATAGAACTAAAAAATCTACAATATTTAAGTCGTGGAAAAAAACAATTAAAAATTTTCAGCTCCTCTGCCACCATTATAAGAAGAACAGAGACGTTGGTTAAGGGATAATCTTTACACAAAAAAGCGTAGCATCCCTTAAATAATGTTTTAATTATATTAACTTGGGGAAAGTACAGCAGCGACAATTGTACTGTTAGAATCAACAATCCTTGGTTGACCCTAGGTCTAAATATTTGGGGTCAACCCCAGGAATTGTCACAAAAACATAAAATATATAAAAATGTGAAAGAAGGTTTACTCCCAAACAGAAGTGCACACTCAATATCGAAAAAGACTTACTTCATTAATACTCAGAGCAAATCCATTTACTATAAACATAAATTCGAAGAATACAAGAACGATCCCAAACAAAATTGGGACCTCATTAACAAAGTGTTTAATGAAAAACAAACAAAACTCTCTATCCTGGAAAAAAGTATTAATTAATAATGAGCCCATTGCAGATACAACAAATATTTTAAATACTTTCAATGTCTTTTTAATCGAAGTTGGAGCCAATCTCGCCTCTTATATCTCATCGATGCGTACCTAGGTCTCCTCCTCCCTCTCCCACACTTTTTCTTCATATCCCCTACTGTCTACGACACATGATTTGACGCCAGCCATAAATCAATTGAAAAATAGAAATTGTACGCTGGTCACGATCCCAAACAGAATTTACAGAGTGCGAACTTAATTGCATCCTCGGTCTTAAAGTTCGTAAACCTATCCATTCAAAATAGTATATTCCCATAATGCCTTAAAAAAATGCTAGAGTATGCCCTATTTACAAATCAGGAGATAAAACTTCCCCCTCAAACTACAAACCCATCTCTATCCTTCTCACCAGCAGTAAACTATACGAGAGAGTAATATAAATAAAATAACAAAATTTACTTTAAAACACAATATAAAAAATACACAAACAACAATTTGGCTTCCTACGAAATCACACGACCAACGACGCGAGAACTGCTATATTAAAAGAATTTTATAGCAATCTGACTGACGAAAAACATCAATGATCATCTTATATGACCTAGCTAAAGCCTCTGACACAGCGCAGTACCTCATGACATACTCTTTACCCTTCAAATATGGGAAGCGTACATTAACGTTTTCCCAAAAAGGACGAAACTACTGAAGCGTAAATAAACGCTCACGAAAATTGCATTTTGTTAAAAGTTTCACGAATGTTTTCTCGCTTTTTCTGTCCAAGCACGTCGGTTTTAATTGTCACGAATGTGTGACTTCATGCCCAAAATGTGAGGTTTCCTGCCCACGCATGACCTTTTTTTCACCTAATAACAAGAATGCTAAAATGATGAAAATAAAAAACTAATAAAATAAAGAAAAAGTAAAAAAAAATAAAAATAAAAACAAGCTGAACATGTTGGAGGGGTGTGACTTACTTCTCCAAGTTGATCTTGAGTTACCAGAGCATTTATTTTACTTATACATTATTTATAGATGTTGTTCTTCCTATATATATCTGTTATATGACTTGAAAAACTACGAGACTTACCACCAATAAGAATCTATTTCTATGAATATACTTTATAAATCTATATTCTTGTATAAATCGTATTATAAATCAATAAAATCAAGACTAATGGTATCTTACACTGCTGTCATTCATTTCCGAGACCCGTTTCATTCACAATATTGAGAAATCAGCTGATAACACCACCTATAACCATCGGTTCAACCACTATCCACCCCCCACCCCCACCAACTAGTCCCACAGCGCAAAAATGACTTACGAGTGCGTGCGTGCCCGCGTGCCTCACGCCCATACTAATGCTTAAGTTGGATTAATATTCGAGATTATGAAAATAGAAGAGTTTAGTTACATTTTGAGACCAAAATCATTTAATTTGGTGATGGTCGATTTTTTGGTGAAAACCCCCGTACCAGGGGACTGACCCGGTTTATGACCCCCGTAGCGAAAGGGTTAAAAAACTCGAACACTATGGCTTCAGGGGACTACCCTTAAGATGGTTCAACTCATAAATGACTAACAGGACACAGTTTATAGCACAGAACTCTTTTACCTTACAGACAAAACGCATCTCTCACGGGGTACCCCCATCCCTAAGGGAGCATTCTGGCGACTATCCTGTTCCTCCTTTATATTAATGACTTTCACCGGCCACTAAATAATTCGTCCCATTACCAGCGTGCAGATGACATGTCAATCATAATCTCTAACAAAGACTTATTGCTATTCTAATAAACTATCCTTAAATATTAAAAAAAAGCTTATATCGTCCTTACAAAAAAGAAAATGTTACCCCTCTCTAAACCTAAAGATAAATCCAATATATGTTCAGCGAGTATAATCGGTCAAACTTATTGGAATTACCCTCGATTCAAACCTCTTATTCAAAGAACACATTGAAGATCTGTACAAGTTAGTTAAGGTTTCATTCATCATTACAAAAGTACTGTAGGTGCAGCACTCCCAAAACAAGTTCTTAGATCCATATACTTCCCCATGGTATACCCACACCTACAGGGTGTCCCGTGAGTCCCTTTACCTCTGAACATTTTCCTACAAGAGTAGGGTGAGGGTAAATTGGGTAAAGAGACTTATAGAACCCTGTACAATACTGCATTTGTGCTTACGGAAGTGCACATCACTATTTTATACAGCTACTGGTGGTAATGCAGAAAAGAATAATAAGGAAGGAATAATTATCTTATTGACTGACTCACCAGGCCTAACGATAAATCTAAATACAAAATTGCGAATGACACTAGCACAGTTAGGCACCTTATTGACTACAAACAGCATACTGATCCTAGAAGGAGCACCATTTACAAATCTTGGAGTCCTTAATAAACTCCTAGAAATATTATTATATGAAACATATAATTTCCTCAAATTATACATCCTGTAGTTCCACCAAAAATGAGCTGTATACATTGGAGTACAAAAAGTTTTGAACTAAATTTTGAACTAAAGTATTTCCCTGAGCATTTAATTGTCTACATTGCCTTAGAATATCACAGTCATATGAAAGACTATCCGTTAGTATGTGGCCAAGATACTTAGTCTGGGCCTCATAATCATAACATGACTTTTATCAGGATTATATTTTATGTTGTTATCCTTCCCATACCATTCACACACCTTCAAAAGTGTGCTGAGCCCTTTCATAGATGGAAAAATAAGAACTAGATCATCTGCATACATCAGATGATTAACAATCATTGTACCCATATAGCAGCCTATTTTACAGATGTTCAGCACAACAGATAGATTATCCATATAAACATTGAATAAGTAAGGGGATAGTATCCCTGCCTGACACCATTAGTCACAGAGAATGGCCCTGAATTAACCCCACCCCATCTTACAATCACTGTCTGGTGATTATACCAGAATATTAATATACGGACCAAGTAACCAGGTACATTACGATTTACAAGTTTCAGGAATAATTTGTCATGATTAACACGATCAACTGCTTTAGAGGCATCCAGGAAACACAAAAGTACATTAGCATCTAGAGGTTGGTATTTACAGACCATTTCCTTCAAGGCATACACACACTTATCAGTACTGTGTTTCTTTTTTAAAGCAAATTGGTTATCACTAGTATCACTAGCGTAGCTATAGGGGGGCGGAGGGGGCGGTCCGCCCCGGGCGGCACTTTTGGTCTACTGCAATGAAAAAAAAAGGTGTTTTTTTTTATGTCGGGACTGTAGAAGGATACAAGACGCCAGACACAATTTTATTTTTCCACGAAAACATTGCTTACTTCGTTAATTTCTGACAATGGTTAGGATTGTGTTCCCTTGAAGATGGCCTTATTGACCATCATACCTATTTAAGCGCTTAGTTGTGCTTAATTAATAATAGCATTGGTATAAATGCATTTATTTCATTAAAAAGGGAAATAACCCATAAAGTTCTGTAAATACGTTATAATCTATAAATATACGTTTAATATTTATAAATAATCAATATCAAAACTAATATGCTGGTATTAGTTGTAAAATGATAATGGTAATCCCAGGATTCGGCCGAGAAGGAATTCGAGAAGAAATACTTCAGAAAGTTGAGGTAAAATGCTTCCCGAGGGGCGGATCGGGAAGCGGCCAATCGCGAAGCGAATTCTGAGACATTGATAAGGAAGAGTTCCTCGTTGAGAGAAAAAGACTTCAGCATTTTATTGCTGTTGCTGCTACGCAAGACGAAACAGAGACGTGGAAGAAAGGCCCCCTTGAACTTTTGCAGTTTATTCAAAAGTATAATCTTGGTAACTCGGTTCCAAATATTGTAATACTGCTGCGGATTTTTCTCACAATTGCTGTTAGTGTTGCTAGCTGTGAGAGGAGTTTTTCTAAACTAAAACTGATAAAGAATTACCTAAGATCTACTATGAGCACCTTGCGGTTGAGAAATCTTGCCATACTGTCTATAGAACAACAATTGACAGACGAAATAGACTTCGACAATGTCATCGAAGATTTTGCTAACAGAAAAGCAAGAAAAATAACTGTGGAGAATGTTGTAGTTAATTTTTTCACTTCAGAAGTAAACATGTTGTCCTAATATTTTTCACATGTTTTTTTCTATACGTCCTTTTCACTTTTTGTTTAAGTATGTTTGTTATGTGTATTGTGTTGTGTTTCAGGGGGGGCGGCAAAGTGAAGGACCGCCCCGGGCGGCACAAACTCTAGCTACGCCACTGACTAGTATACAGGTAACATTCAAGTCCAGGGGCGGATTTAGGTTTCCTGGCGCCAAGGGCCAAACTGATTTAGCCGCTCTTCGGACATTTACGAAGTTACCATTTAGCAATAAATAGTTATTTCATATAAGGGTTTTCAGTGAAATGCAGTCAAATGGTTTAGGCATTTACTCTAGCAAAATATATCTTAACATATAAGATAATTTTATATCAATCATATGTTATATATAGGCTATTATGATAATATTTATAATATATGATAATATTTATAATATATGATAATATATATATATATATATATATAATATATATATAATATATATATATATATATATATATATATATATATAAAACAATCCCTTAAATGTGTGAACAGAAATGCATTGTAGATTATCTTTACGATCTTTATGTTTAGTTACGAAATCGACCGTTGTAGAATACTCAAAGCAGTTTCCGCCGAGATTGCTGAGCAGCGAAGGAGTCAATAAGATCTGTATAGCTAAGAGCTCTCGTGAGTTCCGATTCAATACTAAGGATAGCTAAAGAGTTGAGACGATTTTCTGACATCACTGACCGTGGGTAGTTCTTTAGTCGTCGCAGTACAGAAAAAGATCTTTCGGCAGAACAGTTGGAAGCCGGCGTAGATAGGAAGATCCTGAGCGCAATATCATTTATATCAACATCTGGGTAAACTTCTTTTAATCCTTTTGCTTGGATCATCTCACTCATCTCAAGAATGCTCGTAGGAGTTTTCTCCAAATTCAGAAGAAACCCACGGAAATGAAGACACTCATTAACAAATGCTTCCGCCAAGTCATTCTTGTAAAATTCCGAAAGCTTAATAACATTGGCAGTTATATCTGTCGGATTCAAGGTGGTGACTTTTATAAAAAATGCAAACCGTGCATGGAGGTTTTCATACACATCTTTGCGACGGTTTAATTCTGACAATAATCTGTCAAGTACCACAAGATAAGTATTAATGAAGAAGTTCCTCCGTCCATCTAATTCTACCTCGCCTTCGCGAGTTTCGTCGACTCGAAGTTTTCTTTTCCTTTTTCTTTTCATTGTAACTTCATATTCGAGGGTAGATGATTTCTTAACTGCTTCTTCATAAAAGTCGAAGTTGTCTCTTGCATCTTTTACATAGAATGTCAATGATTCATACAGTTCTGCGACGACACCAAGATCAATGTTAACTGCTGGGAGCTGTTTACTAGTAGCATTGAACCTTTCCAGAATGTCACCCCACATTAAAGAAAGAATTGTAGTTTCAAGGTGTTGCAGTTGATTGAGGTAGCCTGATGCTTCACTGCGTGTGCAAGGCTTTTCTGATTCATCTTCTTCAATAGACGTAAGTGCCTCTATAATCTCTTACCAGTCTTTATTGAGACTCCTACACGCTTCTTCAAGGGTTGACCATCGAGCGTCTGATAAGCTCTTTAGCATTACATTTTCAGATTTGGTAAAATGATTTTGTCGTATTTCCAACGGTGAGTGGAGGCAGTGAAGAACACGTAAAGATTTTGGAGAAGTGCGAAAAAATAAATGGCTTCCTTACAGCAACTTGCTGCACACTGTCCAATCAAATTTAACGAGTGTGCAGAGCAGGATACGTAAACTGCTACTGGGGACGCTTCTTTTATTCTGGCTTGCAAGCCAGAGTAAGTCCCTGACATGTTGGGAGCGTTATCATACGACTGTCCTCTGCAGTTTGCAATGTCGAGAACATACATTTTTAATATGCTGGAAACTGAGTTGAAAAGCTGCTCTGATTTGTGACCTACGCTGGGAAGGAATGCCAAAAATCGCTCTACGGGACGCCCATCTTCTTTTACGTATCTCAGAATAACTGCAAGTTCATCGACATGTGATATGTCTGGGGTGGAGTCCACAATAATGGAATAGTACTTCGCACATTTCACTTCCTCAGTTATTTGTTGGGTAACTTTGTCAGCCATTGGTTTCATGAATTGCTCACATGTAAACGAAGACAAGTATGAGGTATGACCTTTTCCTGGGTTTTTGTATTTTGCAATATGTTCCGTCAGAAAAGGGTCAAATTCAGCAATAAGTTCCAAAGCCATTATGAAGTTTCCACTGTGGACAGAACCAAATTTCTCAATGTGGCCCCCTAAAAGTTGTCTGTCAATTCTTCCGAGAGTTGAACTTCTCATTTTCATAGCTAACACACATAACTTATGTTCAGAGGAATTTTTATGGCTTGTCAATGCTTCACTGCCATGCTTCCAGTCATCAAATCCTTCCTTACCAGTTTTAGTAGTTCCACCAAATAACTGACATGGAACGCAGAAAATTGAGCCTGTGCTCTCCGATTACATTAAATATGTTCTCTTCACCTTCTCTCCGTTGACAAGCTGTTTCAAATAAGGTTTTACAAAAATATCTGAATCGTTCACCAAAAGGTCTCTTTGAATGAGAAAAGTTCATGTTTTCTAGGTCCTGATTTATGCCATGCTCTGACACATAATGACGTGTAGCATTAACTTCCCATAATGCTGGGTCTTGTTCAATGGAAATATTGCTGGAGGTAGTTGTGATGCTACCTACATCACAAGACTTAGTATATGGTAGGCAGGATTCTTGAACTTCTCTACCAGATAATCTAAAATTACTAGAACCTTCATTAACATTTTGATCTTCTTGAAAACTTCTAATCTCGGTACATTCTATTTCTTTTAAAAGAACATTCGGATTTGTTTCAACATTTTCGCTCTTTATATCAGATTTCTTGAAGAAAGTATCAATTTTCGCAGTTTTGTCAATGATATCTCGTTGTTTTTCAACTTTCTCCAGAGCTCTCTTCTTATACTCCGAGCCGCTTAGTCTTTTTCACTCATCTGAAAAAACAAATACTTCTGAATTTAATTAAAAATATAAATAATATATTTTAAAATAGAAATATGTTATTAAAATTAATAAAATATATTATAATTTTATATTTAAAAAAAAATAGCTCAGCCAGACTGACGGCTAACTAACGGCTAACTACATAGAGCCAGTTAAGTTAACAAAAAATTCAAAATTTTCTTAAAAGCTGCCTTCTTCTTACCTTGTATAAATGCCATTACTGTACTAAACTGAGATAAACACACTCTTGTCTTTAAATTTTAGATGTTGTCCAGTTTTAAAGTTCAAAGTTGCAAAATAGAAAAAATATAAATTCAATTTTATAGAGAAAACCTTAAACAAAATAATTGGCCAATTTTTTACTTGATACTCAGTAAAGTGTAAACAATAAATCTGAAATAAAATTAAAATAATTAGCTTTAAATTAAAGTATTATTAAAATTAATAAAATATATTAAGGCCAAGGACCAACTTTGAAATCGACTTCGTTCAAACGTAATGAGATTTTTTTTTTAAGTGATACTAACTTTTCTCCGTTTTTTAAGTTAAAAAAAATACCAGAAATTTTGGATTTTTTCCCTACCTAAAAAGTGCTTTCTTGTTACCTTTCTTGTTACGACTTTTCCTCCAGAATTTTAATGCCCTCAAAATTTTGCCGCCCCCTAAATTTGCCGCTCTGAGCCATGGCCCATTTGGCCCATATGTAAATATGCGCTTGTTCAAGTCTATTAATGAGTATATATTCAAACACCTTAGACATAATATTGGCCAAGGCTATTGGCCTATAGTTATCTTTACTGTTGATTTTACCCTCTTTATCATTTAGCACTGGCACCAAAATAACGGATAAATGTAAAGTAAATGTACAGTAAATGACTTATACAAATTCAGTGTTGATGTCAGTATGTTCAAAGTTATCAATAACATTCATCATACATCAGGGACGGATCCAGACCGTTTGCATTAGTCAAATAATTGTTTTATACAGTCTCGATAAAACAGTTATTTGATGGATGCAAACGGAGCACATATTTTTCTGGCCGATGCATGTGCATCGGTTGCATCGGTCAGGATCCGCCCCTGTACATCACCTATTACAAAGAGCAATCCCCTCCCCCCGACATCAAATACACCATCTTTATAACACTAGACTGCCCAAGGATTTCATACACAAACCTAACTATACAATAGAAACTGTAGGAAATGCACTCTCTTTCAGAGGAGCAGCTGTATGGAATGCAATCCCCATGCATATCAGGGAAGCTTCATTACTAAATGTATTTTTCAAATCACTAAAAAAGCACTCCATTAGCTCCTACTGATGTATAAGTGGTAATTATGTATATTGAGTAACTCAGTCATTTTACACACCAAAATACATTTTTCTAGTAGTATTTGATGTGATTTGTTCAAATCTGACCTCCATTTCCCTCAGAAATGAGATCCAACAAAGCTATAGTACTTTGAAGTTTGGCTCATTTTCAAGGGAAATGGAGGTCAAAATCTAAGCAAAACACATCAAATATTACTAGAAAAATGTATTTTGGTATTAACCTAACCTTACCTAACCTAACCCTAAAACTAACATAAGTGGAAATAGTAACCTAAAACGCCTAAAACTAACGAAAATATCATTACTTAACCTAACCAATCATCAAGGGCATTCAGTTGGCCTAACCGGTTAATATTGGTTATTTCACCTAAATATCTTCTGATCTTTTCGTATTAGGCACTCACTGTCACATTTCGGGCAAGTTAAGGATGAGAGAATAACGCCGTAATTGATAAAAACATCCAATGCTTTCTCTTCATCTAGGGCACATGACGAATCAAGTTCTCAAAGTAAGAAACCACACGAACAGCACGTCACAATTCTATCACAAACACGACCAAACTGAATCCAATTACAAAAACAAAAATAGCCAGAACAGAAAACATCCAACTAATTAAGTCGCAGAGTAGCAAAAAAATAGCCCAAGCCTAGCTCATATATCATATTTTCATGACGTCATCAGCCAATATTGGGAGGGTGGAAAAAAAATGTCGCAAAAATGTCATAATATTCAAATCTACATAATTTGGTAAGGACGCATCTGCGAGCATAGTGACTTATATGAAAATGATGAGAAAATTATGCTTTAATATTTTATAATTATATTTGCTTTTGATATTCTGAGTACGATAAAACTCATATTAACCCTATAGGTTAACTACTGCCATTTTCACCATAGTAATTTGCCAGGGGCGGATTCAGACCGATGCAACCGATGCACCAGGGCCGGATTAACCATTAAGCAAAATAAGCCCGTGCTTAGGGCATCAAGGGAAGGGGGGCACCACAGAAATTTTCCATTGTCGGATTTACCATGGATTTATTATACTATTATAATCGCGGCTTATAGCCTATAAGCTGTTGAAATGTCACCACTTCATCATCTACTGAAATTGAAAGGTATTCTCAGGGTTGTAAAAAGATGATTGATGCTTACCCAGAGGACTTGAACACTAATTTCTCTGCTGAGCTTCAGCAGTTTCACTCATATGTGTGCCATAAGTTCAGTGCAAAAAAAAATGTAAAAACAAGATTCAGTCATGCTGAACTTTATAAAATAATTGTAGAAGACAATATTGAGTGTGCCTTCCCAAATGTAGAAATTGCCTTTCGTATATTTTTAACATTAATGGTCACAAATTGCTCAGCTGAGCGTTCATTTTCTCAGTTGAAGTATATTAAAAATACCAACAGAACAACTATGCAACAAGGCAGGCTGGATGCCTTATCTCTACTAAGTATAGAAGCAGATGTGTTACGTAAAATTAGTTTTGAGGATCTGATCAAAGACTTTGCAATTAAAAAAGTAGGAGAAAACTTTTCAAATATAAATGAAGTGGAAGTATACAAAAATAAACATTATTTTCCATCTTACTGTAAGTTTTGTTTCATTTCAAAAAATAAAATTTTATTTTATCGTTTATTTTTGTTTATATTTTGAATTACATATATATGGGGCACCAAAATCTTTTAAGTGCTTAGGGCCTCTAAAGGTCTTAATCCGGCCCTGCGATGTACAAGCATCGGCCAGAAAAATATGTACTTCGTTTGCATCGGTCAAATAATTGTTTTTTCCAGCTTCAATGTGTTTTATTCGTGAAAACATTTTTTCTGGTCTGGATCCGCTCCTGGTAATGAAGTTTCCATTTTATAATGAAGTTCCCATTTTATTTATTGACTGGATTCTTTGGATCTGATTGACTGGATTCTTTGGATCTGATATATTTGCATGTTCGTTATAAATAGATATAGAGTGTAACATATTTGTGGATAGTAGTCTATTATGACCTGATCCTCTGGATCCAGAGATTCTATCTTTAGTTTTAAATTGATAATTAATTAGTTTTAAATTGATAATTATTTAATTTTGTAAAAATTTGTTGTTGCCAATGTACAGGCAGTTTTTACATAGTGGAGCCACCTCGATGGGCCGAAGTGGCCCCTAGTGTGCCCACTACAAAAATTTCATATATTCTTAGGTTCTTTGTGGTTCGGAACCCACGTAAAATTGTAGGTCCCCTCCGCCACCACGGAGGACATGCACAATACACAATTACGAACACAGTTAGGTAGACCAGCCATGAGTGGATCCTAGGGTCTTTGTTGGTCTGAAACATTATAACATTATATTTAAAATATGCTAATTTCATTAAGCACTTTTAATTTCGTAATTTATTTTCTACTAAATATACAATAAATCATTAAAATTACATAACATTTTGTAAACTTTATATTATATTTATTATTATTATTATTTGCCGCTTTCACCCTTATTATGTAATTATTATTACTTGCCACTTTCACCTTTATTATCTAATTATTATTACTTGCCACTTTCACCTTTATTATGTAATAATAATAAATAAACTAAATCCCATTAATTTTATCTAAAAAGCCTCCATGTTTCGAACAGCATATTCAAATTAGAGTACTGTACTGTGAATATATTAATGTCATATCAAATACAGTATCTAAAAATTTTAAAACTCTGTCACTTGTAAAAGAATAAAGACTTTGAATTGAATAAATTTATTAATGTCATATCAAATACATTATCTAAAAATTGTAAAACTCTGTCACTTGTATTTTTTTCTGAATAAAGATTTTGAATTGAATAAATTTAAAGAGCATGGCAAACTTAATGCAATGTTTTGGCAACACTGATTTTGGTTCTTTTTCAGAACAGACAACAACAACAACAGAAGTTGTTTTTCTAATGTTAGGTCCTGTTGTATGAGTGTATGAGACGCCATGAGGTAGTTATTTTATTAAAATTGTGTTTTGCTTTAGCAATTACCCCTTATATGTTAAATTTAGCTTTTTTAATTACATTTTTATATTGCTTGTGGATGAACGTATAAGGAATTAAAATGAAAATTAGATTGTGGTTGAGTAATTTGTGACTCGAAGGTTAGGCTTGTGCCTAGTCTACGGCCTAACTTGAAGATAGGTTCCAAAGTTATTATAGCTAGAAATGCTGAAGTAGTTTAGAGTGGTCAAACCATTGTATTCTACATTCGTATTTGCATGTAGTACGATCATTCCGTCGCAAAAGGTGTGACTTCTCGTTGATCTGCTTTCGATAATTAATTAGACTGCACGATCTGCTTCAATTTTCTGGTGGCGTCGCGCAAGGGTTTTAACACAAATTATTTAAGCTCGACAACCAAGATGAAAGTTGAAACTAAGTTTTGACTGAAAACTAGTGAATTTTTTTTTTTATTTGAAGTTCATTACTATAAGACAAATATGCCTGACACACAACTTGGAGTATGAGAATTTAGCAGGTTTTGTAATCTGGCGCAATAGGCCAAAGTAGCTTCATATTGTGTCAAATTTTCTGTTGGCATGCATTATTCTGTAACATTTGTTCCAGATGCATTAAGTAAGAGTTTTAACCAAAATTACTTGCACCCAATGCATTAGATGAGAATTTAGTTAATTTTAGGATGTGGTTAAATTGTTTTATCACCCAACTAGTGATGGTGTTGCTAAAATACAAAATGTAGTGAAATGTAGTTTGCTAAGTTACAACAGAATATAATACATGGTCATTGAGTTTATTTTGAAAACTGGATAAAATGCAATAAATATTTACTAATCAAACAAATAATAAAAATGGGTGGTAATTATTCGTTTTAGTGCTTTTCCTCCTTTCTGAACCAAAACATATTTTCCTGGTGTTTTGTGGTGTGATTTGTTCAAATCTGAACTTCGTTTCTTTGGGAAATGAGCCGTTTTTGAGAAATTTTAAAATTGAAAATTTCTCAAAAATGGCTCATTTCCCAAAGAAACGAAGGTTAATATTCGTTTTAATGCTTTGTTCGTTTTCGATAGAAGGAGGCATTCTATGACAATTTAACATATAAATTCATATTCAGGACACCTTGAAACCTCAGGGAAACTGATAAAAATCAAGGAAATGTAATAATTATTTTTTATGGAAAAAAAAAAATTTAAAAAAATTTAGACGTAAAAAGTAGCCATTATAGGCCATTGACCGAGTATTTAGCTTTTAACGCTGTTAAAATTTTAACGAACGTCGCCCTCTCCAGTTTTATGGGAGACATCTCGTGGCAAAATTAGGAAACATAGGTCAAAACAACCAATTAAAAATCGTTTTGTTTCACGTGACCTTATCCGACCAATCAGAGACGTACATTTTGAATCTCTCATAATGCATACTCATTCAAGAATGCTTTTTCAGTCTGGTTTTCATTATGGTGTGCAGAGGTTGTGATTGCCTGGGTTTTTGGTACCTTGGAACGCAGTTCCAAAAAACTACTGTTGTTTGCGGTTCCTCAGAGAGACGCAACAACTCTTGTTCGCCTGATCCAGCAACATATTAGGCCTGGGACTACAATCTATTCCGACGAGTGGCGTGCGTATTCTCAACTTGGAAATCTAGGCTACATTCACCGGACAGTCAACCATTCACAGCGGTTCGTGGAAGACACCGTTCACATTCAAAATATTGAGCGTTGTTGGAAAGACGTGAAAAGCTGGATATTACGGTCTGGCAACAAAACCCAATCAGTTTAGGTTAGGTTAGGTCTGTTTAGGTTAGGTTAGGTCTGTTTAGGTTAGGTTAGGTCTGAACCAAAACACATTTTTCTGGTGTTTTTTGGTGTGATTTGCTCAAATCTGAACTTCGTTTCGGTTAATATTCGTTTTAATGCTTTGTTCGTTTTCGATAGGAGGAGACATTCTATGACAATTTAACATATAAATTCATATTCAGGACACCTTGAAACCTCAGGGAAACTGATAAAAATCAATGAAATGTAATAATTATTTTTTATAGAAATTTTTTTTTTTTTTTAAATTTAGACGTAAAAAGTAGTCATTATAGGCCATTGACCGAGTATTTAGCTTTTAACGCTGTTAAAATTTTAATGAACGTCGCCCCCTCCAGTTTTATGGGGAGACATCTCGTGGCAAAATTAGGAAACATAGGTCAAAACAACCAATTAAAAATTGTTTTTGTTTCACGTGACCTTATCCGACCAATCAGAGACGTACATTTTGAATATCTCATAATGCATACTCATTTAAGAATGTTTTTTCAGTCTGGTTTTCATTTTGGTTTGCGGAGGTTGTGATTGCCTGGGTTTTTGGTACCTTGGAACACAGTTCCAAAAAACTACTATTGTTTGCGGTTCCTCAGAGAGACGCAACAACTCTTGTTCGCCTGATCCAGCAACATATTAGGCCTGGGACTACAATCTATTCCGACGAGTGGCGTGCGTATTCTCAACTTGGAAATCTAGGCTACATTCACCGGACAGTCAACCATTCACAGTGGTTCGTGGAAGACACCGTTCACATTCAAAATATTGAGCGTTGTTGGAAAGACGTGAAAAGCTGGATATTACGGTCTGGCAACAAAACCCAATCAGTTTAGGTTAGGTTAGGTTAGGTCAGTTAGGTTAGGTCTGAACCAAAACACATTTTTCTGGTGTTTTTTGGTGTGATTTGCTCAAATCTGAACTTCGTTTCTTTAGGAAATGAGCCGTTTTTGAGAAATTTTCAATTTTAAAATTTCTCAAAAATGGCTCATTTCCCAAAGAAACGAAGTTCAGATTTGAACAAATCACACCACAAAACACCAGGAAAATATGTTTTGGTTCAGAAAGGAAGAAAAGCACTAAAACGAATAATTACCTAAAAATGTATATAATAAGTTTATAAAATTTAGTTGTTTAGCCAATCAGCCCACCCTGATCGAGCAAGCTGGTGGCACGCAGGTAACTGATCGGCCTCTCTGGAGTGGACCAGAGGTTCAGCTCACTAGTGATGTGTTTGTTGTTGTGCTAGAGCGGTATGGTGTGTCCTGGCACAGGTGGCAGGTGTCATCTATGGAGTTGTCTAGTTTGTGTTTATATGTCCGTAAGTTGGGGTGATGTCCACATCGGAATTGTGCTAAGTTAACTCAATCTGATCTCTGACCTGTTAATGGGTGGTGGCTTCGCACCTAGGATCACATTTGGACTGAGTCGTGTCAGTGCTTTTGGGTGTGTGTGTGTGTGTGTTTTCTGTACTGTATGATGTTTGTGGGGCATGGTATGGAATGAAGTACAGTGGACCCCCAATTTGAGTACGCTTGTCCATAGGCTCCTATTGACTCAATTTGAGTACACCAGCTGGCAACGCCGAATGCGTTTCAGTTTGTCTAGAGTGTTCGTTGCGGGAACATTCAGGGTCTAATGTTTTGAATAGTACAGGTGTTCTTAGGGATTTCTGTTTATTAGTGTTTATTTATGTTAGTTTCTGTTGATTACAGCATAAAATAGTGAAAATATAGCATAAATTTGGTGATTCGTACATGCAGTATGCATGTATTTTGTATTCTATTCTGTCTATTTTTAATACAATTACTAAATTTCGTAGGCCAATTTCTATAGAAAAAGTAGGGGTAGGGTGAAATTTTTGGGTTTTGGAACAAATTAATTAATTCCCATAGGTTATTAAGTTCGATTGGAGTATATTTCGAATTGAGTACGCCATGCTGGAACAGATTACGTACTCAAATCGGGGGTCCACTGTATTTAGTTATAATGTGTCTGGTGTTACCTTAATGGTGTGAGGTGTTGGTGCATGATTGTACATGTAGTGGCAAGGGTGTTGTCGGTTAGTTGTCACTGCTGCCATGAATTGTGTTCCCCTCGTCTAAATATTCCTTAACTTTCAGTATTTTTGTTTCTGTATGCAGGTGTTCTATTGGTGTTGTTTGAGTGCATCCTGTAATGATACGAAGTGCGTTATTTTATATTGTCTGTAAGGTGTTTGTGTGTTTGAGATAATGGGTGCCCAGCATGGGCTAGCATAGTCCATAATTGAGCAAATATATTGTTTGTATATGAGTGTTGTTGTTTCTTGCTGGTGTCCAAAGTTTGTGCCTGTTAGTACCCTAAGCTTGTTAAGTCTATGTACATTTGTTTTTAATGTCCTGAATGTGGTTTGCAAAAGATAATGATGTGTTGTATGTGACCCCAAGTATTTTGGTCCTGTGAGTGTGTGGAACGTTATATTATTTAATGTAAACTATGGAATTACCTGGTGTTCTTTTGTGTTGCTTGTAAGCAAGGTGATGGTTGATTTTGTGAGTGCTACTTTGAGTCTATTGTGTGAGAGCCAGTCTTGTATACTGTTTATGTATGTTTGTAGGTTATTTGTAGCGGTGTCAATGTTGTTGTTGGGTGGATGTTAGTGTGATGTCATCTGCATATGATGATAAGGTAAGCTTGTTATCTATGGGTGTTGGAATGTCATGCATGTATAAGTTGATCAGTGTTGTTGAGAGAATAGAGCCTTGAGGGACCCCATTCGTAAAAAGCTTGTTTTTGGATGACTTGCCATTAAATGTGACATGTGAGTATCTTCCTGAAAGATAGTTGCTCAGCCACCTTTTGGTGTTATTGTGCATGTTTGTATTGAGTATTTTGTTTGAGAGGGAAGCGTGGGATAGCATCAAATGCTTTACTAATGTCTATTGTTGCTAATAGTGTACGTTGAGCTGGTCGTCTGGAGTTGATGCTATCCATGATATACTGCGTGAGGTTAGTGAGTAATGTCATGGTTGAGTGGTGAGGTCTGAATCCATGTTGAGTAGGCAATAGTGGAATGTGTGGGTTGGTAATTTGTAAGATTAGTCTTTCTGTCTTTCTAGTTGATGGACATTGTTCAGGCAGCTCTTTTCGCTTGACCTGTCCTAGCTTCTTCCCTTTACATTTTTGTTGCGTGTTTGATTATTGTGAATATTTGTTATTGTGTTGTATCTAGTTTTCAAAATAAACTCAATGACCATGTATTTTTATATGAATGCCAGGTCAGGTCAACTGAATGCCCAGTTAGGTTGTCATGATATTTTTGTTAATTAATAAAAATATAACTTAATCTAACTAATCATCAAGGGTGTACAGTTGACCTAACCAGCCAAAGCTGGATCCTATTGCTTTGCAGATAGCTGGTGAAGGAAGCTATATTTTGGGGCCTCTTTGCCAGTAACCTGGTGCCCACGTTGGGCTTTCCATCATGAAAAAGAAAAAACTATAGTATTTGTCACTTATTACTTATTTGAATTATAGTGGATATAATTTCCCAGAAGAGTTCCATGTTCCATGCATGGTCTGTGTTTAACATATACGGTAAGTTTCTCAGGGGACCATTCTGAGTTTGTGTATATTAAACAGACGTGTTATATGCCTTGAAAAGTGGATGCTCAATATCCCAGTTGAGGTTTAAGTTTTGTGTTTTGGCTAAAAATATAATACTTAACCCTTTTTTCTTTGATGCATTCAATCCTACATGAATACAATGAGTTTCTTGCATATATTGAGGTTCTGAATGTAGTAGGCTACTGTACCGTAATTTATATTATTAGAATTTGTACAAGCATTTATTTAGCATTTTTTCTCTTTCCATAGGCAAGTTGTCTCTCATATATTTTTTGAAGACTTATTTCAGGTATGGGATACTAATATAATGTACATTTCATTACACTTCACATTTTAGTAGGACCCACCACTTATTTTTTTTTCTAGTGCAGTTTTAGCTTCTCTTTCCAAATGTGCAATTGAAATTTGTCACAAATGAAGGTAATTATTGAATGTTTCACCAACACTGAAATTAATATCTAAAATATATTTTTCTAATGTATTTTGTTGTGTACTGTTCAAATATGACTGTTCATTTTTGCTAGAAATGAAGGTCATATATGAACCAAACACCAAAATACATTAGAAAAATATATTTTGGATATTAACAAAAACCAAATGGGCTAGGAACATTGTGTGTGTGTGTGTGAGAGAGATTAGGGAGGCCCAAAATTGTCTATAATATCTGCTTATAAATAAAATAGATTATAAAGTATTAGATGTAGATGCACTACTTTATGCATGTTACAATCATATAGAATTAATACTATGAAATAAAATCCTCTTTCATAGTTTTTAGTGATAACGGAGGAGGCCCAGTCTCCCATGCCTCCTCTGTAAAGCTGCCATTGATATATATATATATATACACACACAACCTAACCTTTAAACCTGTGTGTTCTCTGATTGCATGGGTCAAGGTCACTGTTTGTGAAGCATTCAACAATAACCCAAATGAATATTAAAAAGTTAGATGCTTAAAGTTTTCAGTATCATTTTGTGCCTGGTAGCGTTGTATGGGTAGTTTTTAGTTTGTGTATTGTGAATCATGTCGTGTGAAGGTCCAATGTATTATGAATCATGTTGAGATTAACACACATATTTGGAAAGAGGAGCTAAAACTACACTAGAAAAAAAACAGAAGTGGGAGTCACTAGTTGGGTGCTAAATGACAATTTTACCTATTTATTTGTTGCCTGTTTAGACCTAGTTTAATTTGAATATTATTATTGTGAGAGTATGTAATAATGCAGTGCTGTGATGTATCTACTTGTGAGTTGCCCTCAGTTAATTGAATGCCAGGTTAGGTCAACTGTCTGCCCTTGATGATTAGTTTGGTTAAGTCATGATATTTTTTAGTTTTAACGAAAATATCAGGTAAACTTGAAATAGCTGTAACTTTTTTAATATTCATTTGCGACAAATTCCAATTACACATTTGGAAAGAGGAGCTAAAACTACACTAGACAACCCCCCAGAAGTAGGGGTCACTAGTTGGGTGCTAAATGACAATTTTATACCCAAGATGTCACCTGAATTAATTTTAAAAAAATAACTACATAACACTTTTTCAAAAGTAGTAGTAGTAGTTTTTTTTTTTAGTACAGGTTTCTCTCATCTTTCCAAACTTGTTGCAAATAAAAATTTTGTGGTTGGTAGTGTTGTTGCATTAGCTTTTAGGGGTCTTTCCTATTTCATTAACTGTTTCTGATTTTTATGAAAACAACATATGTATAGTTTTTCACGCTGATTTCAAAATTATAAACCATTTCATCGAGAAGTACTTAGGTTAGGTCTAAAAATAAGTTTTTTCAAAATGAAAGTAAATTATAGAATACAGTAATCCCTTGATTAGTGTGGTTTTGATTACTGCGCAAAAATTTATTGTGACCATCCCTTGATATTTACGGTATTAAATTTGAATAGTGCGGTTCAAAAATGTTTGAAAATGGTGGGCAAATAACCAGCTGGGCCGAAACCATCTCCCACCTTCCCTACTGCGCTTCAGTTTATCGGCAGACACAAGTGCGCACAGACGTCTTACACATAGATGCAATCACTCTACATGAATTTTGGAAACAATTTAACATTAAACAAGCAGTTGCAAACATTCACGAGTCGTGAGAAGAATTGACAGCCAGCTGCATGAGAGTGGTCTGGCAGAATCTTTTGCCTGAATGCGCAAATGATTTTGGTGGTTTTATTAGTCCTGTCAACGAAGTCATTAATGATATTGCTACGACTGGAAGAGACCTTGGCTTCGAGGATGTTGATTCGGGAAATGTTCGGGAATTATTGGCTTCACATTCAAAAGACCTAAGTGACGAAGATCTTCTAGTAATCGAGCATCAACAGGCATATGAAGAAAAAGAAAAGGAAACTGAAGAAACGGAAAATATTTCTAAGGAAATCACGGTGAAAGAACTTGAAGAATTGTTTCGGACAATTGAGAAGGCCAAACATCTTTTACTCGAGATGGATCCAAATGTAGACAGAAGCATGAACGTTCACCGTGGTTTAGATAAGCAAATTGATTGTTATCGCAAAATGTTGTCAGAAAAGAAAAAAGCTAACACTGTTCAATTGACTTTAGATAAGTTTTTCTGTAAAAAATAAATATTCAATCGACTTCAGATTAGTTTTTCTTTATAAAATAAATGCTTTAAAGTTTAAATATATGTTCAATCAACTATAGATACGTTTCTCTATAAAAAATAAATGCTTTAAAGTTAAAATAAATGTTATTCTAAATTTTTTTTAATTTTCCAGGATTCATTATAATTATTTCCATTGGTTCTTAACTTTGATTAATGCGGTTTTGATATATGCGGTGACATCGGAGGATTAATTAACCGCACTAATCAAGGGATTACTGTACTACAAAAAGTACTAGAATGGTGTAATCACTGCAAGCATAGGCTAGGCTATTTTTTAAACGGTGGTATTGCACATCTATTTTGTTCTTCTGCTGCAAGCATAGACTATAGTTCAACATCTTTTTACTTTCCAATGACTGACAAATTTAATTTTATAGAATTATATAGGAAGACTGAGACAGAAGAAAATGCAGTAAATTTTTCACAAGAATATAACTTAATACCGAAAGAAAAACGGTGTCCTAGAAAACATCAAATACTAAGAAGCCTAACTTAACCTAACCTAACCTAAGTATTTCTTAATGAAATGGTTTATAATTTTGAAATCAGCGTGAAAAACTGTGTATATATCATGTTTTCATAAAAATTGGATATGGTTAATGAAACAGGAAGGATCAATATTATTGTGGATCATGGTAAGGTTTTAATATTGCCAAGTCATATTAAGTTAGGTAAACTTTAAATAGCTGTAACTTTTATTTGCAACAAATTTGGATTTTATACTTGGAAAGGAGAGAGAAAAATGTACTAGAAACAAAAAAAAACAGAAAAAAGTGTTGCCAGTTGGTTGCTAAACTACAATTTTAGTTAATAATTTGGATAATCTTAAGGAGATATCATTACCTGAATTAAAAAAAAGACCTATATGGCTATAATCTATGTAATAATAAAACTTTTTTTTTCCAAGAGTATATACCATTTTTTGTGCAAATACAGTATATTATAAGCAAGTTATTGCAGGTGATGACATTTCCTTAAGATTTACTGAGAACTTTGACTGAAATTAATGAGGGAATTTTCTAAAATGTGTTGCATTGAAGTAATTTTTCATACAGGGTGAGAATTTTGTTGATTTTGATGTATGGTCCAAATGTAATATGGATTTAAAAGTATTAAGATTATAAAATACAAATTATAGTATTATAGTAGAGGCTGTGTTCCATTTAACCTTTTGTTCTGGCTAATACCAGATGATTTTATTCAGTCTTGGAAAGACTTCCATGCAGTAAAGGATTAAGCAAATGTGTGTCAACCCTTTACTGCACAGAGGTCTTTTCTGAGATTGAATAAAAGCATCTGGCATTAGCCAGAACAAAATCAGTGAAGTCATACTGCATGATAATGGGTTAAATCCCTAGTGAGAGAAGTGATTTATTTATATGCAAAGTATTACTCCTACCTTGTAGTTGAATAACCTTTATTGATAAAATAACCAGAATATATATATATTTTTTTTTTTTTTTTTTTTTTTTTTTGCGACATGAACTATTTATTTTATTTGACCATTAATTAAGCTTTAGGCTTTACTGCCCTCTTAATTAAAAGTAAAAGTTAATATATGTCATGAATAAGAATTATTATGGTAGTTAGCGTACCATATCTTAAGTTATTAGCCTATTATTATTATTATAGATATAAAAAAGTCATTCCTGAAGGTATGATACCAATACTATACAAAGAAATAAGTAGGGTAATGTACACTTAATCCTAGATTACACAATGCTATGTGATAATTGATTGCCAGGTATGAAAATGATTATCATAGTCATTTTAGGTATTGTGATAATTGGGAGTATGGCGTAAATTGTAAAACACAATTTTAACATTATTTAAGGTTAGAGTAGTAAATCAACAAAGCAATTAAACATTTTTTATGCTAACCTAACCTTGTGAAAAAGAATCTGACATTTTTTACTTTTAAGACTAAAATCTAAATGCTCCTGATTTATGGTAATTTTATAAGGAATGTGGACACCACCACCCCCTTATATTAATAAAGAGTAAATAAATATAAAACTAGTACATTAACACTTCCATTTAGAATTTTGCAATATATACAGTACTGATAATTATAATTCACAATCCAGATATATAAATTGCCTTGACTTTACCATATATACAATTCCAATATATTACTGTACAGTAGCAATGATGTATGTTATAGGCCTAATGCATATAATAGGATATAATTGTTAGGTAGGTGTTTAAAATTAATTGAAACCTAAGGGAAAATTTTTGAATGCCTGGTTAGGTCAACTGTGTCTTTGATGATTAGTTAGGTTGTCCATTTTTTAGTTTTAACAAAAATATCACACTTTAACCTGACCAATTGTGAAGGTTGTCTGCATTCAATAATTTTCCTGTAGGTTTTGATTATTTTTAAGCAACTTTTACCTAATAATTATATCCTGTCATATATGCTACAGCAAATTGGTAGGGAGATAACAGGATAGTACCAAATTACCAATAGCTATATGTTATGAAGCTATAAATTTAATTTAGAGATTGTTGGCAAAAGTACATTACTCATAAAATGTTATGAAGCTATGAAATAGGCTACTTATATATATTTTGGCAGTATTTCAGTGTATTTTGGTATTAAAAGCAACTAATAGTAATGTACATTTAATCCTAGCTTTTTATTACTATTCCATTATTAATAGATTTCAACTTTTTTTAAATGAATTTACATTCACAATATTTTACATAGCATTTAAATCATTCCATCATTTGTCCAATGAATGAGAGTAATTTTTTAGATGAAGGCAATCTAAATTGAGGAATAACATGCCCTGATCTATTTCTGGTTTGATAAGAGTGGATTTCTTGAGTTAACAAAATATTTATTTATCCATTGTAAGTTAATGATGTGATTTTATTCCTACATTTGTAAGTGAAAATAAAATGTGTCAGTTTGATTGCATCTTTGAGCTTTCGTAGTTTTTGCTCTTTAAATAATGCACTAGAATGATGATGGAAATTGGCATAAGATAATAACCTTATTGCTCATTTTTGGATGACAAAGTTACTGTTTAATGAATTAGTGGAATTTTCATATACATGGTTGCAATATGTTATATATGGAAGACCAAAAGTATGAGTTAATAAAATTTGTTCATGGATTACATGTCTAAGTTTAAAGATTGTAGCAACACTCCTTGGTCTTTTTTAAGATATAATTTACATGATCACTCGATTGTAAATTCTTGTCTAGCATTACACAAGAAATTTTGTTACCATGTACACTTTTTAGTGATTTAATTAACATTTTGTTTATTACTCGTTAGTAAGATTTTGAATTAGGGGCCTAAACCATTAGAAGGTATTCACTGTAATTAGATGACAAATTCTTCAGAATTTTTATGCAACACTTGTGTTTTTGGAAATATTCTTAGTTATAAAGTTCTTATGCTAATGTACCATGGAAAACAATTGTTGAATTTCAGTGAAAGCTTTGGTAAAATTTCAGAATACAGTTGTAATTCAGAGACAGACCATAATTATTACTAAAGAAACAGCCTAACCTAACCAGGGATGGGGAGTCGGCCAAACACAACCGACTCCCGACTCCTGAGTCGGTATTTTTAAAAATTGACTCCCGACTCTTTCCTTATCATGCTGATCTACAACCTTATAAATATTGGGATGTTTGTTTCGTAGATGGCATTTCAAGTTTGAGGCTCTAGTTGGAGCATTAGCATGTTTCCCAGTGTAAGCACTAATTTTTGCATTACACTCTTTACCATCCTTTTCTACTTGACAAATAAAAATATTCATCCTCATTTAGCTTAAAATATTGAAAGACTGCTGATTTTCTACTAGGCCCATGACTCATTACTAATAGGGGCTAATTAAATTAATAATTAATATATTGCTAATTTTTATATGGTACCTAGTATCCTAAAATAGAAATATGAAATTCATTTGCTAAGATTTACAAGAACAATAAATCAAATGTGAATCTAGAATTAGTTCAGGAAGATATTTATTTAGGGCAGAGTAGTATTCTGGTAAATTGTTGGCATATAAAAATTGAATCAGAGTCGGGAGTTGGTCGTTTTTACTGACTCCCGACTCCGACTCCCGACTCTTCAAAAAAGCCCCGACTCCGACTCCCCACCTCTGATTACCTAACATATTACTGAGTTATTAGAAACTGTTTCTGGATTCTTGAATTTCACCAAAACTAATTTTGGTTTAAACTTTTCCTTGAGTCAGATAAAAGTAATTTTGGTTAAAATTCTTGTTCAACATATTAGGCACAAGTAATTTATCTGAAACTCTTGCCTGATGCAGTACCTGTGAGAATGTTATGGAAAAGATGGTTGTGATGCATCTGAAAATTTGAGTAGAATCTGCAAAATTCTCGGCTAAATATCCAGTTTTTTGACAGGCTAAGTTTGTTAAAAGGATCCTCACTGGTTGAAATTTGATGATATATATCACAAGCTTTCTGCCATTAATGGCAAACCTTTTGGCAAAATTCCAGATGCAGTTTAGAGGTGGTTCATAACAGCTTGGTAATAGGTTAATTAGGTCCTATGGATTCTCTTTCTCAACTGCATTTGGCATCTGGAATTTTACCAGCAGTTTAATGTTAGTTCATTCTTAAAATATTAATTAACCCTTTAACTGCTATTTTGGTAGCATATATATATATATATATTTTTTTTTTTTAGTTCAGGAAGAACCGATTCGCCTCTATTTAAAGGGCATATCTCAGCGGAAAAACAAAGAAAAAGTGAGAGGAAAGACAGAGGAAAAAGAAAGGGTGGAGGGGACAGTCGAAGTGGAAAAAGACCAAGGACTGCAGGGTCGAGCCCCATCATCCTTGGGTGCTAGGGCCGGGAGGGCGCACGTGAAACCTCCAGGAACAAGCACGTACAAACGAGCACAAAGAGCACTCAAGAGCACGAGCTTAGAACCCCCCTTGCGGGGATATATATATATATATATATATATATATATATATATATATATATATATATATATATATTATATATATATATATATATATATGGCTGAGAGTTTTCCGCAGTTAAGGGGTTAATTCTCTATACCTAATTCAATTTCTTTCAAACTTCTACCACCCATCTTTCTCATTGCTTGTCAAATCACTTAAGCTTAAGATGGATGGCGAAGGCGATTTATGCGCTCAAAATCTACCTCTTTCACTATCAATTCAAGCTCACAGCACGCGAAGAACGAAACGTGACTCAGCTGGCTTTATTTGTCAGTCTGATTTACGTCAAGTACTGGCATGAAGCGCCAATGGGGACACAAGCTCCTCTCAATGATCTCAAAATGCTGCATCTTCTGGAAAAATATCCACATGGAGGAGCTGCACAAGCGGCGAAGACATCTCTAAGATGCCACCTGTGGTACTTGTCGGAGCATCTGATTGGACTGGCCTTCTTCGATAATAGGATCGATCCTGATACCAAAAGGAGAATGGTTCAACACCTCCAACTCCCCAAAAGAATGGCTGCCCCCGACGAATCGACATGGCGGAAGCTGGTGTTGAAAATGATGTGGCATCCTTCGTCACGAAAAGGACATTGACCCTCTTTGATGCCTTGAAAGTTGGAGGTAAGGAGGAAGCGCGCCAGTTACTTCAAAAAGATCCACGGGAATGGCCAAATGACAAGAACTACAGGGAACTTAGAGATCGCGCCTTAAAGATGAAAGTTGTCAATGATGCTGCCGAGCGAGGTATTGCTCTCGCACAACGCTACAATGACACTTTGACACGAAATGAGGACCAGAAGCAGTACCTCCTACAACTCGTAGCCACCCACCGAAAACAGATACCAATACCATCCAAGGCGACTCTGATGCAGAAGAAATAATGAAGATACACCCATTATCATGTCCTATTGTCTTACTGTTTTCTTTCATATTCTTTGAGAACCAAAAAAAAATTTAGTTATTCAGTTGTCTATATATTTTCCCAAATTTTCAAAAAGGGGGCAAGTGGGGCGACCCCTAAATATTAACCAAATAACGTGAAACTTTGCACAAATACTGTCCATACCAAGAGGCATAAAACCAACCTTGTGGAGAGAACTTAGTCGATGCTTTAACTTTTTGGACCACCCTAATATATATATATATATATATATATGATACACAACGGGGGACCATTCTGAGTTCATTCCCATATATATATATATATATATGTGGGTGATCCAAAAGACTGTATCTAGAGTATGAAGATCATGTAATTCATTCTGCATGGTGACTAATGGGTTGAGGTTCGGTGTGAGGAGAGAAAATGTTCTCCAAGTAATTTTGATGGCTGAAGTGGGTGGGATGTTTGCTGGAAATTCCCTGGTACTCAGATATTTAGTTGTAATTGGTGCACATGTTGCCCTGGCATATAAGTTGCTTAACAGTGAATACGATATTGTATGTGTGACTGATGAATTTTTCTATGAAGTGGTAATTTGTAAAAATCTTGGGCATCTTTTGAGTAATTTTTGATAGATTATGTACATTAAATAGTTGAGAGATGGTATAGTGAAAGTGTTCAATGTTCTTGTACTTTTCAGCTCCTTAAAAGTTCAGAAACGTCTTGCTTCATCTGTATTAAGATGTGGCAAAAAGAAAGTGTGGCTTGACCCAAATGAACTGGGAGAAATTGGCCAGGCAAATTCAAGTAAGTAGGCTATTATGTTGAATCTTATTTGGTAAAATTATTCTCCATTGTAACTACAATTTCAGTGTACTTCATTACCATGAAAAAAAGGGAACTCAAATTATATGAACAATATTTGATTGTTCTGATTCTCTAATTTTACTATTTTCTAGGACAAAATATTAGAAAACTTATTAAAGATGGTCTTATTATTAAAAAGCCCAATAACATTCACTCAAGGGCAAGGATTCGTAAGAAGCAAGAAGCCCGTAGAAAGGGAAGACACATGGGCTTTGGTAAAAGGAAAGGTACAGCAAATGCCCGTATGCCAAAAAAGGTGAGTTTTAATATTGTATTTTATATGTCTATTTCCTGGTTAAAAGTTGTTGATATTTTCAGTAATGTACTCTTATTCTATCATCAGTGATGCAACTGGACTGGTTCAAACCAGTTTTCAAATTTTTGCAAGAATGTAGTGAGTTTTAACCAAACTACTTGCTTGCTTGAATGATGCCTTTTTTGTATAATGGGTAAATCCAGGATAAATAGACACAGAACTGTTGATATAACACTAATACATCTTCAATATTCACGAAACTTCGTCTGAGAGTGTTTTTTAGTGAAAAAACAAATTCCAAATTTTTTTCAAAATTGGTCAAAGAGGTCAAAATTTAGGGTCAGGTCAAATTTTGGCCAAATCGTGACCTAAGAATTTTTTAAATCCCTATATCTCGGCTTCTAATTGTCGTAGCTTAAACTTTATATGGATGGAAGCGGAATGAGTTTGTTTCCAAAAATGGTACTTTCATTTGGATAATTTAATAAAAAAAACACTTAATTTTGAAAAAAAAACAAAAAAAATTTCAGGATTTGACCTTGAAGTGATCAATTTTTTAAAATTTTATTGAAGAAAAAATGTTGCCTGAGCAAAGATCTACCATAATCAGCAATAAAAAGTTGGCTTACAGGCTGGCTTTTTTCATTTTTTCAGAATTTCATCATCAAAAATTTATTTAATGAAACTAAACATATTAAATAGTAGGATAACAATATAATAAGGATATACTTAGCATTTGTAATTATTAATTGTAATTTAAATACGTATCTACTCTCTACATTTATATATATAAAAAATAAATATATGGTTATTTAAAGATATTTACATGTTTTTATGGGGCTTTCATCTAAATATGGTAATATTTTATCACTAAGTATGTCCTTATTATGTTGTGGATCTTCCAAAAAAATTTCCTCAACAGATGGAGCTGTAGAAATATTTGTAGACAAGCTACTACTGCGCTCAAATGATTCTTCATTTACTGGTAAAGGACACAGTTCTTGTAATGGTACAGCCTCTTCTGCTGGTGCTGATACAGATTCCAGTATTCCAGGTTGACTTCTCATTAAGGTGTAGCAATTGCTACACACTAGCTGATCCTTTTGAAGAACTCCATAACTTACAGAAGCCATGAGTTCCGTAACTTTTTTAGTATTATTGAAAATTCTTTTTTGTTTTTTTAGAGGATCACAATATAATTCCTTATTTTTTGGCATTTTTTTAAAGTTATTTAGGTACACCTGTATCTTTCAATATATAGTTATTAAAATCTGAAAATAGAAAACTAAAAAATGAAGAAAGCCAGCATTAATAAAATTGTTTTAAGCTATATAATGGCCTATAAGCTAACTTTTTATTGGTGATTATGGTAGATCTTTGCTCAGGCAACATTTTTTCTTCAATAAAATTTTTTTTAAAATTGATCCCTGCAATGTCAAATCCTGAAATTTTTTTTTTTTTTCAAAATTAAGTTGTTTTTATCTATTAAATTATCCAAATGAAAGTACCCTTTTTGGAAACTAGAGCTCATTCCGCTTCCATCCATATAAAGTTTATTAAGCTACGACAATTAGAAGCCGAGATATAGGGGTTTTAAAAATTTTAGGTCACGATTTGGCCAAAATTTGACCTGACCCTAAATTTTGACCTATTTGACTGATTTTCAAAAAAATTTGCGAATGTTTTTTTTTCACTAAAAAACACCCAGACCAAGTTTTATGCAAATTGAAGGCATGACCGTGTTGTTTATCTGTCTATTTACCTGGATTTACCCTAATTTGTAATTAACTGTGAAGTAAACATAGACCCTGCTTGGATTCAGGATTGGCCCCAGGATCCTAGGTTGCATCATTCGTAATTACTAGAATGGTACTGTTGTATTGATGATGGTATTTGAAAAATAAAGTGCCAACTTGTTAACCCAGGTGAAAATATTTATTAAAGCTTTATTTTGTAGGGGTAATTCCTTGTCAACCTATCATCATATTTTGATCATATTTGGTATACAAATTACCCAAGGAGACAAACCAGTGGACATAAATTTTCAGCCCCATGAGCTCATTGACCATTAGCAAATGGCCTTCAGCCAAAACTTCAGAATGCCTGACCTGATCCCACACTGATTTTGAGAAACTCTCTTGAAGTTCTACAACTTTTATCTTATTTATTGTCTATCAATTCAATGTCTGGGAAGTAACTGTTGCGTAGTTTTGGGTGTGCACTGCCCAAGTCCAAAACTTCTTTCCTCGTTCATGGAAGTGTATTTTTTCCAAGAGAGAGAACCCCAGATCAATCTCCAACCCCTTTTAGGTAGAATAAAAATGTAAGTAATCTTTAACAATACGTGGATGGTAGGGGATTGAGAATATTTACTGATTAATAACTTCTTATACTCTAGAAATTGTTTGTGGGTGAACTTTTTCCCAAAATTGTATGCAGTGTTACGTTTTAACACCGCTTCATGTTAGATGAAAGTGGTTGAGCGACGTTGGTTGGTTCTGTTCACTAATTGGTTGGGTGCTGCTGCTGCTGCATTCAGATGATACTGACCCGAAGACGGTTTGGATCTCGCCTGAAGTTGTAGGTCCTCTCCGTCATGATCTTTGCGGTTACAAACGAGGATAAACAACCCTAAACATTACATTACATATGAATTGCAAAGATGACTACAAAAATATATTTATCGTGGGGAAAACATTTAGTAGTAGTAGTTTGATAATGTGTTAAGAAAACGTCATGTAATTGCCATTGTTAGTCACTGTAAATGTTTAGTCCTTAAACACTTTACCTAATGACTGCAATTTAACTTGCATACGAGCCTTGTACTACTACTATATTTTGTCTAGTTAATCGATATAAATTATCTTTAATACCATATTTGTTTTCTCAGTCTATTACAGCAAATTTTTAACCACAGGTTTTATGGATTCGAAGGATGAGAGTTCTTCGTAGAATGCTTAAAAAGTATAGAGACAATAAAAAAATTGATCGCCATCTTTACCACGACCTTTACATGAAGGTATGTAAGGTTTCATTGATTCATCATTTCATTTGTATATATTATTAAAGTGTAACTGATAATTTTGAAGCTTAATATTTTGGCCAGGGTTATCCAATTTCAAACCCTTGGGGAGATGTATCGTGTCGGCATCGAATAATAATAATAATGTTATTCATTAAGAATACTGAAGCAGATATTGTCCTAGCTACGTAAAAGCTGTACTGTAACCAAAATAAAATGACGTAGTTGTAACGTCATTTGTGAAATACATGCTGGACATGAGACTAATTTGTATTATTAATTAATAATAATAATTATAAAAAATAGTAATTGAATAGAATTTGTTCAAAATGGCGAAACCAAAACCCCACGTTAAATTTTTCTTAGACGGAGCGCTTCGGCAGTTAAATATCCCAATTAGGCTGTTTTTTTTTATTTCAGTAAAAGTATCCAATGCATCATACTTCGAGTAATCTGTGGCATTTATGAGTAGAAATTAAAGATCTGAACACGCGTTATTGCTCGAGTGGGTCTTGAATTAAGTTTACTTCCTGTGTTCTTAAAACGTAAAACTTCGCTTGGATATTTCTCCAGAGTTTGCCTTTATAGTTGTAGATCTTGGTCTTCACTAGCCCATTCTGTTTAAAGGCAGAACTTCGTGAAAATTATGATAGGTAGTCGAGAACGATCTTTTGTATAAAATGAGACTTGCACCAGCTTTCATTATAATTGAAGGGAGTTTTTCGTTTCCACGCAGGTTAAAGGTAACGTATTTAAAAATAAGAGGGTTCTGATGGAATTTATTCACAAGAAGAAGGCGGACAATGCTCGTGCAAAGATGCTGAACGACCAAGCAGAAGCCAGAAGACAAAAGGCTAAGGAAGCGAGGAAACGCAGGCAAGAAAGGATTGCCCTGAAAAAAGCTGAAATTATGAAGGAAAGAGAAGCAGAGTGAATAAATCTAAAAAGAATCACTTTTAATTAACCTTCTCGACAAGTAAATTTAAGTTTTGTGTGTGTTTGTGAAGGGAGGAAGCAAATTTGAAGTGGAAATGTGGATTGTGGAAGTATACTGTTTAGGGTTGGCAAAAACCTGAGTTTAATCGGGCTTTTTCATATTTTCAATGGCCAAAATAGTATAAGAATAGAGCTTATTACAAAAATAACTATTTACCACGAGTTGTATTTTCATTGGCCAGTTAGTTGTATGTTTTGGTTGAAAATAATTAATGTTTGTAATATCTCAGTAAAGTTGTGTGAATGTGCTCTCTTTTATTGATTTATATTTTAGTAATGAGTACTGTGCAAGAATTAATCTCTTACCTTATTTTATTAGTGACAGATTTATTTTGAAAAAAGTTGTGTGGGTTTTTTCTGAAAAAACCCACTGGGGACAACTGGGTTGAGTCCAATCGGGTCAACCCTCATACTATTAGTATTATTGGTACAAGTGAATCGGTGTGCTATAATATGCACCCGCCATGGCGGACCGTAGGGCTGTTAATCTGATTGTTCTGAGTAAGTCTCGTATTGGACTTTTGATATCAGTGATTAGATGTTGATGGGGTAGTGGTTTGGATCCTACGAAGTTGTAGGTCCCCTCCGTCATGTGATCTCAGGTGGTTAACCCTAAATAAAACCGGTAAGGTAGCATCCATGTCCCCCCAAGGAAGTGAGGGGTAGGGGTGTCCGACCTGCCGCTTTGTCGTCACGTAAGATACCGAAAAGACCACACTACATCTTCGGTAGCACTGGGGGTTCAAACTTACAACTCGGCACTGTCGGGCGGCGCCCTAACGATCGATCCACGAGACAACCCTAAATAATGCCATATCTAACCTGATCATTATGCAATTCTATAATTTTTACCAATTTATCCTGTATTTTGGCAAGTATGACCATATTTCTTTGAAGTCAGTTTACAGGAAATCTGGTGAAATTAAGAAAAATATTTAAAAGGAAAAGGTATGAAGCTTAGAGCACTCGGTATTTTCTGCATTATATCGTAAAATCTGAAGTCGGGATGTAGGTTGCCGTAAGGTAAGTGGGGCCCAGTTATGCGAGAGAATTAGATTGCATAATGGATGTTAAAAATAAATGACAGTTCTTTACTGAAGTTGAATAGTTTGACAAATATATTTCTTAAATATTAGGAAATCCAAATTTTTCCAGTACGATACTTTTCTGAACTTAAAAAAAATTTCTTCTTTATCAAAGATAGTGATGGAGACAGAAGAGATTTAACCCTTTCGCTCACGAATTATGACAGAATAAAAAAGAAATTTGCCTTTGTGTGGTTATATAAGAATCAATATGGTTTATTTTTCAGCTATACAATTGTCTACCCAGTTTATCACCCTTCAGTTCACCTTATTACCAGTGAAACAATAGTTGAACAATTTTTTACCCCACCCTAATATACAGGAATACCTCGAATTTCGTCAATCTTTTACTCTCTATAGTTTCGCAATCCGTCGTCCATATTCGCAGATTTGTCGTCGTCGTCTTTTTTTTTTTTTTTTTAAACGAAGATATTTTGCCGAAAAATGAGTAGAATTTGATTGATTAATCTGTTTAATAGCACAATACAGTAAAATGTTTTCTCATTGAAACATGTTACAATCTACCTCGAATTTCGTCGTTTCATATTTTGTTATTCCGGAACGAATTAACGACGAATTTCGAGAGAGAGGTGCGTGTGCGCGCGCGCGCGCTTATTTTATTGTTTAATTAAGATTATAATGTTTAATATAAATCGTTTACTAATAATTGTGAAATCACGAAAAAGTATGTTTGTTAGGTTGAAATTGTTTAAAATTGGAAGAGTTGGCGATCCTGAACAGAGGCCCAGAGAGCGGACTACCCCAAAAAAGAGGCAGTCATTCAGCAGCGCGATAAGCGTAAAGTTGGGGTCATGTAAGCTTAAATTTAAATTATTCTTTGTGCCCCCTCTCCGACGTAAAATATTATAGTAAAGCCTCCCGCTCGCGTCCCCCAGTTTAACTAAACCATTTTTGGAATTAAATAGTGTTAACAAGCGTTTTCATAATTTCACAATTATTAGTAAACGATTTATATTAAACATTATAATCTTAATTAAACAACTACATAAGTATCGCTTCCCTTATCTTAAAACGGTTTGCGGCAATTAATAACACAACTCAAGAAATTTTTGTTTTAATTCAGTAAACCCAGTGCTGGGCACTTGCGCATTTGGATTTAGCTCATAAACACGTGACTGCCAGACAGCAATGAGCACTCAGTATACCAACAACGCTAGTGAAACACGTTTGTTTGATTAGTTGATTTTAATTTTATTTCAGAGTTCAAACTACTAACTACTCTAGTAACTTCTAGAAACTTCATAAGTCATAACTACTGTCTATAACTAGTGAACCATGGACAGCCTCAGACACCAGTCTGTCCAGCCCCACCTCTGCCCCCAGCCCGGCCGGCAGCGTGACCAGCCATGGCTCAGAGCCTCACCAGGAGGAAGAGGACCTCAACAACCCCTGGCCCCACCTGGACACCTTCTTTGGACCTTTGACCAGCAAGAAGAGTGTGGTTGAGAGGGGCAGGGTGGTCTGTAAGAGGTGCAAGGCCAAGGTCAGCTTCAACACCATCAGCATGTACACCCTCAAGAGCGTCAGTGTCAAGTGCTGAAGAGCTTTGAAGTGTTTTTTTTTTTTGTAATATTGTAATTTCTTTTTTTATTATTATTTTTAACATTGTAATTTTGTATCTATTCTTTATTGATATATCTATGGATCGTGTGTGTGTTAATAGTCTTGATTTGATTTACTATAAATTTAATTTACCCTGTGTATATAAATAGTTTCGAGAAGTTTGCGCATTTGCGCTTGCGCAAGTGAATTTTCGTTTGCGCTGCCCAGCACTGAGTAAACCTCCACGTGAGCCCCATTGGTAGCAAACATTAAGAAGCATGTCTTGCGTGATGGAAGCTAATGTCTCTTCAATCCGGTGTCTTAATTTTGTGATGTTATTAACCTTCTTTGCATACACTGTCCTTTGTGTAGCCCCATGAAAAGAAATCCAGAGGCGTGATATCCGGGGAACGAGGAGGCCATGGAGTAGGACCATCTCGCCCGATCCAACGAGAAGGGAACTTTTCATTGAGGAACCTCCGCACTTCTAATCCCGTGTGGCGGTGCCTCATCTTGCTGAATGAACACACGGGGCTGCGGATCCCTATATACGGCAATTGTGTCTGTTGACTTTACCAGACAGATGGAATGTCGCTTCATCACTGAAAACGACATTGTTAAAAAAAAAATATATATGGAGATTTGGTTTCCCACATCCACAGCACACATTGCTTTCTCCTTCACTGTCGCCATTGTGCCCCTCGTGGATGTTCTGCGAAATAAAGAAAAACATTTCTTGAGTTGTGTTGTTAATTGCAGCAAACCGTTTTAAGATAGCTCCTATAATAACGAATTTATTAAGGCTTATAATGGGGTGAATAATTTATGGACACCCTATATATATATATAATTATATAGATTTATATACTCATTCATACTCATTGATTTTTGTAGGTAGGCTGTTTTTGTTCGATCTTTTTTTCTTTTTCGAGACAAATTCCGAATGATTTTGTATGGTTATTTTGGGTATTAAAAATAAAAAAAATTTTCGTTCGCGCGTCTGCATAGAAAATGTTGCAAAAATTGTTTCCCGATGTACTGCAGTTAAATTCGGTTCGGTTAGGAATATTTTTATAGAGGCTCGCTTATAACACAAAGCGAACACACTTCATTATACAATGATAACACAGGTCAACAAAAAAACACTTTTTTTTCGTTGCCAAGGAAATTCGTACGAATTTAGGGTATTTTGGGGTTGCTGAATTCCAAAATGAAAGTAGTTTTTCCGATTTGGCTCTAGTTCTTGAGATAATGAATACCCTCAATTAATAGGAAACGTAACCATAACGCGTGCATATGGGAAACTACCGGAACATTCTAGATGGTGAGACCGAATAAAATGCCATTATGTATTTCATGTTTACTTTTGTATGATTTGAGACAATTTCAATGCGATTTGTAAGTAGGCTCTGCCTGAACATTAAATTTTTTGCATTTTTACGCGTTTCAATGGGGTACCAATTATCTCATAAATTAGAGCCAATCTAGCAAAACCGATGTCATATTCGGAATCAGCACCACAAAGTTACCCCAAAATTACTCTAATATGATTGGCAATAAAATGAGTGTTGACCAGTGTAATTTTTGTTTTGTTTACATAGTACGTTGCGTGTATTTTTGGGTTCATAATCTCTTCTTATTTAGAATAACGATGTAAATTTGTAGTTTCATTTGGAAACGATAAATTACTGGGATTTTTGTAATTTACAAACCATATTGGGGTTTGTATTGAAGGAGAGAGTTCTCTCGGATGTAATTTGTGAATTGCGAGTTTGCTTCCTATGAAATTTAGCTTTTGAAGTTGGAATTAATGTAGTAAATTCATTTTCGGTACTAATATTTAAAAAAAAATTATTTAATAGTTGTTTAAAAATTCAGTCGGGTTTACTAATGCAGTTAAAACATTGGCTCGAGTGTTCATCCGGAGATGGAGCCTTTTACATGGCCAGTCGTTTTTGTGGCCGCTGTGTGCGCTTCCCCCAAAGTGTAAGAGGGTTTGTGATTTTCAGAGAATTGATTACATGAAGTTTCTGGGGCTCAGTTTTGTCTTTTGCATTTGAATGTATCGATGTGATTTCTGAAGGTAGTTTGAATAATATTATTTGTTAAATTATAATAACGGTTACTATGTATGGGCGCTTTATATTTCTACTGTGCAATTTTGTTTCGTGCCTTTTATTTCTTTATCTTCTACGATGTAACTGCCATAAGTGACCTTATTGGTAGCTTGGCGTGATTAAATTTTTGCGAAATTTTGAGATTGTCATATTTTTTCGTGAATTTGCCCAGAGCAAATTTGTAGTTATTGTTTCGAAGTGAACTGTCGAGAAAATTTGATAAATTAAATATGAAATGATAATCAGTAGCAGTATCAACGTTTCAAATAACTTTTTTTTCAAAATTTCAAAAGGCTCGATTTGGAGACAGCTAAGTTAGATCTAAATTCCATTCATTGAGTTCAGTTGACCCGATAGGTGATCGATCACCAATGAGAGAAGAGATGAGTGGAGTGGAGATGAGAAACCAAACCAAATGTGCAGGGACTTGGGACAGGACAGTTTCGATGGTCTACTGGTATTTTTCGGGCAGTAGCTGGTCACGCTGCTTGATGCTTCGGCTAAATGTGTGTTTTAGCACTCGGTAGGCAAGCCACGAGAGTTGAATGAGTGTCTAAGGCTTTACTGTCCATACAGACATACAGTAGGTTTGTTGCGAAACTGCCTACGGCGAAGTGAGTTTGATTATTGCCAGTAGTCTCTCTCTCAGCTGGACGTAGGAAGAGCAGCGCTCACCGACAAAAATTGAGATGAGACAGGCGAGTTGATTCATCGGCTTCTAGAATTGCAAATTCCGTCCAATTCCAGTGCGTGGTTCCACTTTTCAGTATCCCCCCCCCAATCCTTTTAGAATTGGATCCCCCCCCCCCCCCCCCGGCTATTTGGAGAGCGCGCGGAACCAACCTCGAGCGTGCTCACCTGCTGTTGCATGGTGATGCAATCCCTTGCATTCTAGCGAAGTGAGCAGGAGCTGCGATTGAAAATTGAAGTCTTATCAGCGTGCAGATTGTGATCTAAACAAGTCTAGCTATTAATGTACTGATTATTACGTAATGAAATACGTGAAAGGGTGCGATTATTGCCCAAATTTGTCTTGTGAAATAGTATGCGCGCTCTGGTCAGTATTTTATATAAACGTTTTCTTATGTTTTCTAGGTTCCCCTGAGAGTAACTGTAACTATATAAATAATTGTTTAAAATGTAAAGCGATCTTTGTTTGATGAGGAATCGCTGGAATAGATAGTGAACTTCAAATTTGTGTAACCAATGTTAAGAAAATTGTCCGTTATTTTTTTGGCACATTATAGATTCATTACAGGTTGTAAATTTGATTATTAGTGTGAAATGTTATTTTATGTAAATGTGAAAATTATAGTGTTTTCGATTTTTATAAAATGATACAAAATATCTGACGTGTGGAATTTGTCATTCTAATGATTTCTTGTCTATCTCTAACTTGAATTTGTTAAAGAAAAAAAAAATTGCAAAATAAATAACTTGAATAAATAAATTTGTTAAATGTCACTAATAAGTTTTCCTAGTGTAAAACTTATTTTCAAGGGGGTGATGCGAATGTAGTAATGTCCAATTAAAAATTAGAATGTTTTGTTCATACTAAAATTATATTTAATTAGAATGTTTTGGTTATAAGAAATTAATAGAGATAATGATAACTCTCTGCGATAAATGATGGTTTGTTTATTTAAACTATAAAATACGAATTGGCAACACAACGGCCTGAACGCAAGCGGGACGAGAGGCTTGGTAGAGATGCCCTGCAGTCATCGGCCCGCCTTGCGTTTACGAAGGTCTCTTTTCGTGTTACAATTTAATTGTGAATTTAATTTTTTTTGTCTCCCTCGTCTTAAGTATTATAATTAAATTCCCCCTCGCATTACCCCGTTTAACTAAGTGTTTCGGCAATAATAAAGTAGTAAAACGTGTAAAGATTATAATTGACCCGTGTCTCCCTTTGCATTGTCTAACGGTTTTTCGATTCGGCCGGCTACCATGAATTTATATACGGTACGGGAAAAGCGTGTAGAGAGAATAATTAATGGTAGAAGAGGAATTGAATAAAAAGTAGAAAGTAAAATAAATAATGAATTATAATAATGAGTTAAGCACTACACAGTAGTGTATTTGAAAATACTTATACATTTATTTATAAATACTTTCAAAAAGTACTTGGTATTTGTAAATACATTTTTAAAATACTTTTTTTTGTGAACTGTTCAATTTTGCAACGATGTACAGTACTAACTACCCTGTATTTAACTGGTACCACAGAACACAGTAAAACATTTTTCAAGGTGCTTGTGCTTCCAGAAAGTTCCAGGCTCAGCAGGCTGGAACACTGGAAGCACCTTGAAAAATGAACTTTCAGCCTGCTCTAGTGGCGATTGTCACACACACAGCTGCAGTGCGGCAGTCTATCCTGAGGCATCGTCATATGTGGTTGTGTAAAGTTCAGCGCTAACTATGCAATTAGCCTTAGCCTATTGATCATATTAGACGAGGACAACATTTGTAACATGGCCGCAGTGATTTTTTTTTTTTTTGTAAAGTATCTAAATTGTATTTGAAATATATTTAAATACTTTGAGAACTTGAATTTTATTTAGTATTTAATTACTTATTTTCAAGTAATGTATTTATTTAAATACATATAAAGTATTTACTACCCAGGTCTGGCCATAGGTTCGCCACCACTGCTTTAGATGCTTCACTAAATATGTTTTTAGTATATTTTTCATTGATACTCTTGCATACATCTCGTCTTCATTTAATCTTTGGTGAACTGTAGCAATCGAAACAATATCCACTAGCCAGGAGTTCTTAGCCGTTTCAGGCTGCGATCCAAATCATGGGGCTAGCTCGGGGACCAATGCCTTCAAACAGTTCACTCGTAATAGATAATAAAATAATTAGGGATAACATATGTAAATGATAATTTAATGACCCAAGTTTGAGTCGCGACCCAGAGGTTAAGACCCCTGCACTAGACTGAAGTTGCTGCTGTTGGAATTTTCTTCGCCTCGCGGACCATTTTATGGACTGCTTTCCCAAGAAGGACCATACCAAGGCATTTCCATTTTCGTACAATGGCAAATATAGTCGACAATGAGATGCTAAGACATTTCCCAGTCTCTTTGTCATCTTTGCACAGGCCAACAATTTTTTTTTTAAGATCTTCCAATGCGTTTCCTACGATTTACCTAATACAAAGTTTAAACTGGTTTATCCTCATATATATTCGCATATTTCTATTCTAGAATACTCCATTTTAATGTAAATTATGCATTTGATTACTATAAACTACTACTGGAGCATTCTGCACACAACGAACCCGCAAACAGGTTTACAGATAATTTTAAGTTATTTCATACTTTTTAATCGCGTGCATTGGTCTCTTCACACGAAGGTCAAGCTTGTAGACCCACCACTAGGCCTGGCTAGGAGTGAGTTGCTTTCTTGCGATCTCCATCGCACATAGCCAGGTATGTAGCGATTTATATGAACACCAATACTACTACTACTGTACTACATAAATTGCACAATTACTATGCATCCGTTATTGTCATTATGTTTATTAGACAACCGAAAACAGTGGTTGCTCATACCCCACCACTAATTTCTCATCCTCATGGAGTACTAATAATTTGATTCCAAATATACATACATGTTGCTATAATTTGGGAAGCAATATACAAGGCTTTCACTCCTCAACCTTTGGACTAAAACTCGGTTGTTCTTGCAGACACCGCATGTTTCTAAATTCGCAAGACAGATCGCCCTGTAAATATGGGATAAATCAGTGGTTCCCAAACTGGGGTCCACGGCGGGCTACGAAAAGTTGGACATTTTTCAAGAAAACCTTGGAAATCTGAAATGACTTGGCAGGGTAGAATTTGCCTTTTTTCTTTTCAATTTGAAAATCATCTGCTTGACCCAGCTCTCAAAACCAACATCACTCAGCACCTGAAATCCTTGGAAAGGGAGCTCAAAATGTACTTCCCGGAATTGGAGGAGGAAGTGAAATTAGTGAGAATCCTTTCTTTGGCACTCTTGATGTTGCTACCATTCCCGTTGATGTTCAAGACGAATTCCTTGATCTCAAGAACGATTCTGCTGCCAAAAATCTCTGAAGAAAATTCGCTGACTGAATTCTGGTCCTCAATGTACTGATCATACCCAAAAGTCAGCGAGATCGCAATTCGAGTCCTCTTGCCATTTTCTTCAACCTATTTATGCCAGTGGTTTCTCCACCCTTCTACAAATAAAGAATAGAGTCGGAACAGATTAGATGCGGGCCCGGACACGAGATGTGCCATGGCAGTGATGCAACCTCGAATTAAGCGACTGATTCAGAGGAAGCAATGTCATCTTTCCCATTGAGCTGTGGGACAAATGAACTTGGTTCTTCCCAAGCCAACTCAAGTTTGTTGAGAGGCTATTGACAAGTCAAATTTATGCAAGTTTGTAAGATAATGATGAGTGAAATACATTATGCGAGTAAAATCCATTGATGATGTAATTATATGATCATTAATTATGAGTAATTTTTTGCGTTGTCAACAATAAAAAACGAAAGGAGGATGTTTTCTTCATCTGATCAAAATCGTTTATTTTTCATCATTATTTTTAGGGGCTTTGGGGAAAAAAATGAAGGGGGTCCACGGGGATTTCGGAGGTTCCCCAAGGGGAGAATGGAGTGAAAAAGATTGGGAACCACTGGGATAGATTAAACTGGGTTATGTCCATATTAACAAGCTAAAAGATACATCTATGAAAGCTGTTCTTCTAACACAAGTAAATTTGAAAGTTGCATCCACTATCACTCCCCAAGTAGTATGCTCCTCCCTGGGCACCTCTTTGCCAAACTACTACTACTATGATCCATTCAAATTATGAATACCAAACTTGAAATGCTGAGAAAACCTTACTAGTCATTCAGCAGCAGTTTATGCGAAATTCATGTACTCTCAAGAATGTGTGAAGAATGCCAAACTGACTATTTTCAAAGACCACCACCAACTTTATCAGCAGCATTTCCAACTAACTGACGACTCATCTTTTTCACTATGAACTTACACCCTCCAAGCTAAAGACAAATTCCCATCATTATCTCTCCATTTTATTTTTCTACCGAGCATTAAGAAGTTATTAACTTTGTTTTCTTTCATTTACCTAAAGAGAAACTAATAGGTCTCCACTGCAACTACATAATGAGGTCAACAGCATATTATTCTCCAACTCGAAAACGGTCTTCATCTATGTGCTGAGTGTGCTAGTTACTTCACCTCGTCAACCTGACGGAAAGTTAACTCATACAGGAAAATAAAATTCCACAAGAAAATAAAATCAACTATTGTCAACAAGTGTTTCTAAATCTAACAGAGTGGAGTATTTTCCTTTCTTTGGGGGCTTTTTTAAAATTTCAACTTGGGCTGAACATTTGTTGCCTCCAGTACGTCGCATTTTGGCACAATGAATCATATCTGATGCAGTCTTAGAGACTGCTCCTTTCGACCCGGCTGGAGTGAGGCCGAACAATAAACCCAAATTAGCGACGTCGTAGGGATTCCTCAATTCGCTCGGATATTGAGCTTCACTGGTAATGATCACATTAAGCGATCTTGAGAGACTATGGAGGTTATGCGCGAGTTGTAGAGTCTTTTGACGACTGTCTGAACTTCTAATACAAGGCCCATAACAAATCTGTGAAAAGTATAAAAATTTATAATCATCAACAGATTCTTAGCAAACTAAATCCATTTATGTAACACCGACTTTTACACCTTATATTTAATGTTAACTTCTGATATCTTCTTCAAGAAAGAAAAGCAGCTACATGGTATAAATACAAACAACGGTTGTTGATACTGGGATAGAGCATATACATAAAAATAAAAAACCAGCTAATATCCGGAACCCTTATTTCCACACACAGATGGGGTGGGTGTAAACTACAAGAGTTATCTGAGCCCGAACAATGGGAGTCGAACCCGAGACTTCGCAAAGTCCAATATTCAACTAATGGAACTAAGGGAACTAAGGGAACTCTCATACAAAATTAACAAATTAACTAATGCAATAGGGTCTTCACTACCATATTAACTGAACAAAACTTCCTTTACATTGTCTCAAATAGTATATGAATTTGCCAAAAAAAAAAAAAACCTTTCATAATTATGTATTATTATTCCCTTCAGTAAAATAATAAATTTGCTTCATCATAATATATTACTCCTCACACTTACAGCTACTAATACTCTAATTTTAATTACCGATATAAAAAAACTGATATTTTTTTTTTCCCTTTATTTAACAATACAGTAGTTTAAATAAGCTATTACAGTACCAATTTGCCAAAGTGTACACTTTAACTAGCTACCAAAAAAATCAAAGTATCAAATTTCAAAACAGTTTCTAACTATACAAAACCACTATACCTCGAGTATTACGCTACAACTATGAGTTGCTCACCTCAAAATAGATATCGGTTTTAACTGCTAAAAGTAAAAGTTTTCTGGAGGGTCTATATTTAGCCTCATAAATATCAAACGAGATCATATCTACATCAACATTTGACTGACAAAGCTGAAACGAAAAACAAAATAAATGTAACTTTACAATACCGATTAGAAAGTGGTTTTGAATGAAAGCATTGCCCCCCCCCCCCCCCTAAACTGTGGAAAGTTACTACAATCAGATTTATCCACAGGTTTTAAAAAATATTGCTAAGGTAACATCCCCTGAAAACATTTAAGTTGTTATTCCCAAGTAAAATAGCCTAATTTATTAAATTACAACTCAATAAAGTGAGTAGTAGTTTTCAATAAACTCACTATATGAACTCCAAATGAAATAATATTCTTAAAAATAGTTCATTAATGATTCAGCCTCTAGAACAGTGATTCCTAACCTGTGGTACAAAAGAGGGTTATAAATATGCAGCTTCCTAAACTGATAATCATGGCATACACATCCACATTGGCCACCAAAACTAACTACATTAGGGTCATTCCATATCAGTTCAACAGAATTTGGGGTCGAAAAAACGTGACCATCACCGATCTTTTTGAAAATTGGCACATAGATCTCGGTGAGAAAAACAGAATGGCACTTGTTTCAACACTAGGTCATATGGTTCCGGAGATATGGCCCTTCGAATCTTGTAAAAAAAAAATGGTCAATTTCCAAGGTCATACCATATTTCAACATGAACTATCTCAGCTCCTATTGCGCTTACATAGACCATTTAAACACTATTTTAAAGCTTTTAAGCAGATCTACAACTTTGTTTTTATTCATATTTTACCTCAGTGGTAAAAAAAAAAGTTGATCTTATTTTTGAACTTTGACCTTGTGTAGGTCATTTGATGTCACAACCGATTTTTTTTCTCCTTTCACCCAATTTTGGGTACACATGTCTACCTTAACCTAGAACAAGTTTTGTTTTTAGTTTTTAGTGTTGATTAAGTTAGTATAGACGCTACAGCCATTTCAGTGGACCATACCTACCTCCATTTTGACCAAGTACCTTTTTCCACCAAACTTTGGAGCGCCGTTTCTTTGGAACTGTTTGAGCTAGAGTGTTGAGAAAAGTACCATTAGATTTGTCTCACTGAGATCTATAATGTCTGCTATTTTTAAGACAATTTTCCTTTTAATATGTATATTAAAATAACCTATTCCTTTATTTTTACCAATTGAATTATAAGAACCGATTATTGTCTAACTGGGTGAAACCATGAAAAAAAGAGGCATCAACATAACTTTATATTTAAAAAAGGCAGTTATTAGGTATTTACAATATATTTTATGGAAGCCATTATTGTTACATTTATAATAATAATAAAGTATTTGTATACGCCTTTCAAGGTAATTATTTATCCTACCAAAGATTTGACCTTAGACAAAAATTGAGATCATTATTCAACAGCAAACAGTAAGAAAGAAAAACCTATAATAAGAGACTTTAGTCCTGCCTAATAAGACTCAAATTTAAATTGGAATGCTACCTTCATTTCTGACCGGGTCAAAGTGTATGTCCTGCCATTTGTGGTAACTGGACTCACAATCATCAGCACATCACTGGTGTCAACTAGAAGTTCATCAGGTGGGGAAGGATATACAAATGAGCGTGCAGGTCCATAGGGGTGAAGGAAGGTCAAGTTGACCTTATTGCTCTCTGGCTTGACATCTAAGATGTAGGCGAGACCAGTGGGAATCATAGACTGCTAAGCAATAGCCTTTCATAGATGCCAATGGGATGTTGCTTCTCTGAAGAATGGTGACTCTTTCCGATCTGGATATAGTCGAGGAAGAATACAAGTGGACTTCTACCAGTCCATTGCTGATTGGCTTGATGCAATGGATCTTTTGGGTTCCTGAAAATAACATAGGTTTTAGCAATGGGATATAATTTCAGAATATTTTGACATTCAATCATTATTCAGAATTCCCACTAAATTATACCCTTGAAATTCCATGATGATTGGAGGTGAATTTCTATGACAAAAATTCGCAAGAAAAAGCTTAAAATTACATTTCTGGAGTGAGGAATGGATTAATTGTATAATTAGGCATACCCGGAATGGTTTTTGCATTTTTGAAGCATTTTCCATCATCAATCAGTGGGATTCATACTCTTCTGTTGCCATGAAGGTGAAAGTGATTGAAGGAAGCGCTGTGACTGCAAAGTTGTAGAGGGTCAATGGATCAAGGATGGGTTCGGCACCTCCTATTCTTTGGAGGCTAGCCCTGGCTGCAAGCCTCTTCACAGATCCACTGATACCATCACATGGCCCTTTACCGCGACTCATGGCAAAGAAATGCCATTCAACCTCAACTTCAAAATCTTCTTCATGATGGCAGAGGTTTATAAAGTTCTTGCAATTTTTATATTGTGCAGCACAACCATCACTGAAGTAAAAGATTTTGGTAATTTCATGGGATGCTTTAATAAAATTTATGAGACAGGTTTCGAAGAGGTGAATGGATATTACATCATGCTGGTTGCAGTCAGAAATTGCAACAAAACTTTTATGCATCAGTTCATTGTCTTGTCAGTAGTAGACTACAAAAGGATGTATTGTAGCTTGGCAGTTATTCCAATGGAATCATTGCATCGCATCTTGAACTATAAAAGCATCATTCTCCGCAAAGTCACTGATAATGAGAAATTCACCTTCATGGAGTCTTCTTTTCTTGTAAAAATTTCATCTAGCTTCTTGCAAAGAAATCATGTTCCGGGAGAGCTTCTACTTTTTCATGAAAACTTTGGATGAATTCATCTGCAGAAAGTTTGTGAAGGCCTCTTTTCTTTGGCAATGATCACATTTCCCAAAGAAGCATATCTCCCAAGGTGGATTACATTGGAGGAAGGCTAGACAATGCCTGTAGTGACAAATATAATTTGTCTCCAGCCCATCATCCCATGTCTGATGAGCTAGGCTTATCAGGAGGGTACTGCTCCACCTGGAAAACACTGGTTATTGCTGCCATCATGAGTTTGACATTCTGGTGCTTAGTGCAAATGCAGACAGAATGTGTTCCACTGGCACCTGGCAACACACATTCTTTTGGCCAAAGCTCTGCAAATTTTTGAAAATCCTATTTTAATTGTTGGATGGTTTGTTTTAAAAATCTCAAATGCTTCTTTTAGGTTGCATAAGATTAGCGATTTTTGTTTTCTTTCCCGCCTACCATCAGCTCCTTTTACAGAAACATAGTCTTTCAACCCTGGCATTTGTCTACTCACATCTGGCAAATAATAGAAGTCAATTACTTTGGTAGCAGTTTCACTATTCAGGCATTTCCCCAAACACGGATTAGGAGTTGAAAGCACTCCCTTCTCCCTCACCAAACTCTTTGCTTGCCTAGCCATGTAATCTGAGCACTTAAATTCTTCTCTGATCTTTACTTGTGTCCATCTTTTTGGTAGGATAGTAAGAATTGTCAGTTTTTCACTTCGACTTGTCACTTGATTAAATTTCTCTTTTAGTTTTTGAAGAATCTCCAGTTCTGTATCATCTGAGTCACTGCATGAAATTGGTTGCAAGTTCAAGCTTTCTTTTCACAACTACTACTACTTTCCTCAACTTTCTCTCTGCGTAACCAGTGCTGTCAGAGAGTTTACATGGTTTTGTTGGGGTCTCATCAAGTGTGGCCAATGAAACATTGAATTTACTAAGCTCATACTGCATTTCAACTACATCAACAGTTTCTAGCTCAGATGGGGCACTTGATGAGGTGGATGGTGATTTTTCAAGTGGTTCACATTCAGGCATTGGGGATGGACGATTTGCTAGTATATTTCGACAGGTTGCACGTGCTTTATGATTATTTGTTAGTTTCAATTCAAGATTTTGATCAATCAACTTTTTAGTCAATGCACAAATGCCTTTTTTCACTTTTCCTTTGTTTTTTAAATGGGTCACAACAGAACCTGCTCATATTCAAACTGCTGAAATCCATATTTATCTAAAAAGAAAAAAAAACACGTAGTTTAAAAGCCAGGGTTGGGTTCAATTACACAAAATGGAAACAATTACAAATTTTTTTTATTTTTCTTCAAATTAATTAGTTAGTATTGTACTTCACAATTTCAAGATCAATTGCAATTACAATTACACAAATATAACTATCTACAGTATTCTATATATCTAAATATATATCTATAAAAATATATATCTATATCTAAGTATAACTAAATAAACTATCAAAGGTTTATTTTCATTGGATGATGTATGACTGCCAGATCTAGGGGTATAATTTTTAACAATTGACATTAATTGATCAATTACATCAGTTATAGCTCAAAAATCAATTACTTTTTTTTTTTTTTTTTTGAATCAATTACACTTAATGGAAATTAGGATCAATTAATTAAAAATACAATTATAATTATTCATTGTATCCAACCCTGTGAAAAGCTATTTTTGCTTAGCTGGCACAAATAAAATTTGGGACCTACTGATCTTGTTTCAGAGGTCTACAACAAGAAAAAATGTGCAGTTTGATTTACAGATTGGAATAAATACAGATGCCAAAAAAATCCTTGCTCCAAGGTTTAAATAAGCTTATTTTCACATGGGTACATACTGTTGTACACAATGAATAAATACACAAAGTTAAGTAATTCTATTAAAACTCATCTAACTCTTAAAACTGAACTTATTCTATAGGGTAGTACCCATAGCCTAGTATAAGGTATTTATATACATACATAGATTTACCTTTAAACAGGATAGCAGGTTCGAAGTTCTTCACACTTTTGAATGTCCATATAAATTAATTAATTATGTAATTTAAATTAACTCTTATTATATAATTCTCCGAAATATACAAAAAAAAATTAAATTTTATAATAGGGCCAGATACTTATTTGACCAAATAACGGTTAGGTTAAGTTAGATAATTACCGATTTTTTTGAAAATTAGCAGACATTATATATCTCAGTAAGAAAAATCTAATGGTATTTTTCTCAACAATCTAGCTCAAACAGTTCCAAAGATATGGTGCTCCAAAGTTTGGTAGAAAAAGGTACTTGGTCAAAATGGAGGTGAGTATGGTCCACTGAAATGGCTGTAGCAGTGTAGCATCTATACTAACTTAACACTAAAAATCTTGTTTTAAGTTAAGGTAGACATGTGTACCCAAAATTGGGTGAAAGGAGAAAAAAATCGGTTGTGACATCAAATGACCTACACAAGGTCAAAGGTCAAAAATAAGAACTTTTTTTTTAACCACTGAGGTAAAATATGAATAGAAACAAAGTTGAAGATCTGCTTAAAAGCTTTAAAATTGTGTTTAAATGGTCTCTGTAAGTGCAATAGGAGCAGAGATATTTCATGTTGAAATATGGTATGACCTTGGAAATTGACCTTTTTTTACAAAATTTGAAGGGCCATATCTCCAGAACCATATGACCTAGTGTTGAAACAAGCATCATTCCATTTTTCTCAGATCTATAAGTGTGCCAATTTTAAAAAAAATCAGTGATGGTCACATTTTTTCACCGTTGAACTGACATGGAATGACCCATTAAGATTTACTTCTTGTTCATGTACCTCACTTTCAAACAATAAATTTAGAATGTTCAACCAAAGCTAATACAAAAACTTACATGCTTGAAAGCATTTTCAGTCATTGGTGAGTAAGCGATGATATCATATTTTCTGATTACATCTTTGGATTTATGAAGAAATGGTGATGATGGCTGAGAAAATTGAATTGTTAATCTTGAGAAAATTACAGGCTTCTTGGTTATACCATATTTTTTTAACTCTTCATGACTTAATGCGAATTTAATTGGTGGGGGAATTTCAGCATATGTGCCTGAAACAAATAAATGAATAGGATATGGATCATGAACTAACTGCAAATTCACCAAAAATATTTATTCCTGGGCCCTATTTATTTCTCACTTTCCTGGTTAACTCAAGGAAAAAAGTAACAATAATTTCTATGTTAAATTCTATAGACTATACATTATTTTAAAATAAGGAGAGAATCAAAAGTTACTGTACTGTGAAACAGGTAATGTGTCTAACTGCAGTTAAGTTGATTCATTCATACAGGGTTTGCTAATAAATCCCCATTTCAATTTTTTTTATTATTTAAAAGACAAAAATCACTTGCATTTTCATCCAATGGTAGTCTCTAAATTAGCAATGCACTGGTAATACAGCACAGGCTACCTGGGAGAGGTCTGAAGGTCCTAGACATTTAACTTTTAGAAATTAATATTATCAAAAAAATAATAAATTACTAAAATAAACTCCCATTTACTGAGTGTACTGCCTGTACTCTATTCAGTACTGTAGCTACACACTTTTGCACCCAGCGTGAAGCTCATGAAGTGTACCCCCCCCCCCCCCCCCCCCCCCCCAAATATACCATTCATCCACAATGTTCATCATAGCTTTAGAAATTATTGCAAAGATAAATCATTTATTACATACAGTACATCATATTCCACATTGGTGCTGAAACCATTTTTTTCCATCATTTCCACTTCTCAGGAAATTAAATGAGAAAATGCTTGATTTGAGGCCTCTTGCCACTTATGACTGGTGTCTGCCTTGCTACAGTACTAACTTTACTTACCTATCACAAGTGTGGCACCACAGACTTACATTTTATAATGTAACTGCTTATAATTAATACCCATCTGCACAGTAAACTGACAGGTTTGACATCTGGTAGCTCTAGACTATCTACAGCTACAGCCAAAGGTTTTGCATTACCTTAAAATTGTTTGGAATGAGAGGTATTAACAGAAATTACCCATGAACATCACTGACATATTTGAAGTACTGATAGCTAATGAATTTAATAACACTTGTCAATATTTGTGAATTTATCATTTGCTATATTAGATTTAATGTGTGCTAGTTTTCCAATTTTGGCATTTTTTTTTATAAATATATTAAAACTACAGTGGTATGGTATGTAATGCAATACATTAATGGCTAGGGTTGGCAGATTTTTCAAATGCCCATGCGGGACAATTTTTTCAGAGGTTTATTTTTTTTAAAAACCAAATTTTTTTCAAATTGAAACAATTTATTCAATGGTTACAACAAACAAAATTAGAAAAATTTTATTACAATAATATTTAACAATTAAACACAGCGAATAAATTGAAATTATTATACATAATATTGAAATTCTAAATCAATTCATCCCTAAAAAATTTGCTGAAAAAATATTTTTTGCAGGACATTTTGAACGCAGGATTTTTGGATCAAATGCGGGACTGTCCCATAAAATACAGGACATCTGGCAACCCTATTAATGGCACATTTTTTTCAAAAGCAGCAGGTTTTATTTGATTTTATCAACCAAACTCAAAAAGTTGTAGGGTTGTACAAATCTTTCAGCACCCCCTTACACATATAATATATATATACTGTATATGTATATATGGTACATTAATCCCTTGTTTTACGCAGTTTTGTTAAATGCTGTCTTGTATATACGCGGGTAAGCCACACCATAACTAAAATGCTAAATTTGAACAAATAAATATTGCGTGCCAGCTCCACATGTAGTACAATTACATACTGTGCAGTAGGGTGGCCCACTTTTCAATTTTTTTTAAAAGTATAGGTGATCATGGTTTTTCCCATTATTTGGCACTATACTAGCACATTGGTACCATTTTTACAAAAATTGATCAATATTTAGGGGTCTCACATCGACCTTGAAATTACTAGGTTTTTTTTTAAATGCGTACTTTTTAACTTTTTACTGAATCAAAATAAATCATTAAGTAGGGATGTTTTCTGAATCCTCTTAATGAGAGAAGTCGTTTGGTGTGCCTGCCAATGTCATACGACTAACAGTTTAAAGGTTGTGCCTGTATACAGGTAATACCAATGTGCTAGTATAGTGCCAAATAATGGGAAAAACCACGACCACCTATACTTTTCAAAAAAATGAGTCACCATACCCGGGCAGAATGTATAATGTATATAGGTAATTAGAAAATGCACTATGCCTGTGCCAGGTACCTAACCTATTTCTTTTTTTGCAGATCATAACATTTTGAAATTCTGTCTGAGTTCCTCATCCTTTGTCATGGACAAATCGATGGCAACCATAACTGGAAGAACTCTTGAAGCTACAAATAGAGTGTCATCAAAAGGAAAGGCGAAAATAACATCACTACCTTCTCTAAGATCGGCCTTGGAAATTTTTTTAGTTGGCCAACCGTCATCCTCCATCAGTGGTAGCAAATTGCCAACAACACAGCAGGTTTTGCAATACTTCTTCAGTGTTATCCAGTACACTGTTAACAGGAAAGACGCATTCAAAGAAACCATAAACAACATCTTAAAGTTTTGGAACATGGCCTGCATTAAAACAATCACAAAGCTCAACTGCGAATGGAAGCTAGAGGCATTGTGGAAAGAGTGGCACTTACTCCAAAAGAGCAGAAAACGAGAAACTGACGCCGGAGGAAAATGGCAGAAGTTTTTGGACAGTGTGGACAAGCTGTGGGATATTGGAGCATCTGACGCTGTCGAAGATATAAAGAAGAATCGACTGCTGTCCGACAAGGACAAGAAAGAAGACTGACTTCTACCTCGATAAATGTGGTCCTCGGGTGGCAACGATGAGCGGGAACGATAAAGTTTACACTGTAAAAAGAAAGCTACAGGAAGGAAGAAAACGTCCTCACCAGGAGCTGCAAACCTCAAAGTGTGCATACAAAACCGGAGATGAGGCCATGCAGAATGATGATACTAGCATGTCAGGAGAGTCGGAGACAGAACTAGCATTCCCCCTGCCGAAAGAGCCAAGTGTGTCTGTCAATTTTTCTCGCCGCATCCTTAATGCAACTGCTGTCATGGAAGTGGCTGATTGTTTCCGCATGTCCAATAAATAATCAGGTGCGTATTGTGTATAGTATTCAGCAATAGCGTCAGTTTTAAAGTGTCCTGTAACCCACATGTATTCTTGACAGTTTCCTTTCCACTTTCCATTCTCTACATAGGTAGTAAGCATTGTGGCTGCTATCACACGTTCGCCGGATCCACCAGCAGACCTCAATCAGTTCAGCATCTCGAAAGAAACGGCTCACCGGGGAAGTGTGTCACATTGCCATGAAGTGGCGACGGCTGTGAAGGACTCCTTCATGCCACCGAGGCACACTGTTGTCCACTGGGATGGCAAAATGGTCAAGGTCAGTTGATTAAGTTTTCATAGCTATCAATTTAGTAATGAGATTCATGAAGCATAATATCAATTAAAAAGAGAACTGAATGTGAAAAAAAATAGGTTACTTTACAACCATGAAATTGAAATATATGGCATGTGTTTCAGAACTTCCTTGGAATGGCGGAGCACCACCAAGCAATTCTCATCTCCAGGGCTCCTCATTGCACAGAAGGAAAGTTGCGAACACAGTCACAAAGGACGAGGCACAGCTGCAGGATCTTCTGCAAGTGGTGGAAAAGAACCGGAAAGAGCTCGGTGACTTCAAGAAGTCATCACTCGCCACGATGACATAGCACAGAGGGACAACGTTGCAGCCAGTGACGTGTGATAGTGGTCAATACAATGCAAAAGTGATTGTTGAAGTTATTGTTTCTTTCTTCCTTATTTGTCTGCTATTTGCTGATTTTTTGAAAAGTATAGGTGATCGTGGTTTTTCCCATTATTTGGCACTATACTAGCACATTGGTATTACCTGTATACAGGCACAACTTTTAAACCGTTAGTCGTATGACATTGGAAGGCACACCAAACTACTACTCTCATCAAGAGGATTCAGAAAACATCCCTACTTAATGATTTATCTTTATTCAGTAAAATGTTAAAAAGTATGCATTTAAAAAAAAAACTTAATTTCAAGGTCAATGCGAGCCCTAAATATTGATCAATTTTTGTAAAAATGGTACCAATGTGCTAGTATAGTGCCAAATAATGGGAAAAACTACGATAACCTATACTTTTAAAAAAAAATTGAAAAGTGGGCCACCCTACTGTGCAGCACACCTAGTGAGACAGCTGCCACGCAGTTGCTAGTGACATTATTTTTGGTTAGTAAAATTTTATTTCTATTATATTACGTATTATTTATGTATTATTTATATTCTCATCCTTCTCACCATCCACTCTGTTAGGAATGTCCAGTCAGGTAACGAGCCCCACGAACGTTCTCCAGGCTGACCAATCCCGATAGAGTTGACTCTCCTCCACATCTTCTATGGTTCTTCCTCTAGCACTGATAGCTTCTTGTATGGTATCTCTCCATCTTTTCCTTGGTCTTCCACTCTTCCCACTGGTCTCCTTCCTCTCAGTGTCCAATTATAAAATTGCAGTGGGTACCTTTCCTCTCTCATTCTTCATATATGGCCATACCACCTTAGTTGGTTTTTCTCTATACAAGTTAATACTGACCACACTCCAAGTTCTTGCCTTATTGTCTCACTTTTAATTCTGTCCCTCAAGGTTACTCTCCTTATCAACCTCAAAACTCGCATCTCTCCTGCTTCAATCCTACTCTTTTGAGAAGTGTTCAAGGCCCAGCACTCTGATCCATAAATTAATATTGGGTGGAGAATCATGGTGTATATTAAAATTTTCACTCCAGTTGGTAAATTTGTTTCTCTCAGGATGGGATAAAGCATCCCCACATTCCTTGACAACTTCCCAATTCTTTCTTTTAACTCTTCTCCACTACTTCCTTGCTCACTTACAGTCACTCCTAAGTATTTGAACTTATCAGCCTGGTTTCGCTATGTTTCCCCTATTTGTACACTTATGTTCTCTCTATTCCTTGATAGTACCATCACTTCGGTCTTTGACCTGTTGATCTTCATGCCATGATCACTCAATTTCATCCCATCTTTGTAGCGCTCTCTGTAACTCCTCAAGATCTCTTGTTATCACCGCTGCATTGTCTGCGTATATGAAAGTGTGTTCTTTATCTTCCCAAGTACAAATTCTTTTCAAACATCTATCCATACAGAGAATAAAGAATAGTGGCAAAATCACGCTTCCCTGTCGCACCCATTACCACATTGAACCAATTTTCTCTTCCTTCATTTGATCTTACTGCGTTACTGCATATTTCATACAAGCCCTTGATGACCCTTATCAGTTTATGACAAACTATACAATGGATCTTCCAACACCTGCCATAATCTATTTCTTGGTACCCAGTCAAAGACTTTTTCTAGGTCTATGAAAGCAATGTACACCTTTTTATTCCACTTTATAGTCTTCTCCATTATCATTTTCAATGAAAAAACCAGGTCCATAGTGCTCCTGTTGGGTCTAAACCCAAGCTGCCATTCTCCAATTGATTCCTCCTCCATCAATCTTAGTCTCCTCTCTAGGATTCTTTCATAAATTTTGCTTGCGCAGGTAAGAAGCAAAATTCCTCTATAATTTGGCAGTCTCATTTATCGCCTTTTTTGTATACTGGGCATATTATTGCTTTACTCCACTCAGATCGTATACATTCCTCATTCCATGCTTGGTTAAACACCTTAGTCAACCATCCTGCAAATTGTTCTCCAGTTTTATAGAACTCATTACTAATACCATCAATTTCAGGACTCTTGCCATTTTTAAGTTCTTTAACCACATTTTTTACCTCAGTAATACTAATAAGTTAGTCTTCATCTGACTTCTTCCCATGCTCGTATCTGCAGATCTTCGTCTTGCTCTTCTTCCTATACTCGTACTTCTGGATCTCTTTCTTCTTCCTGCAGTACCTAATTGAATACATTTAGTAGTTCATTAAAATATTTTTTCCATCTGTCTTCCACATCGATAGGGTCAATCAATTAGGGGCTCTCCTCCTTTACTTAGTATTGAATGAACCTCAATATTCTTTCCATGTCTTCCACATCGATAGGGTCAATCAATTAGGGGCTCTCCTCCTTTACTTAGTATTGAATGAACCTCAATATTATCTCCCTTTCTATATTTTTTCACCATTCCACAGATTAATTTTTTCATACCTCTCATATCTTCCTGTAGGTCTTGTCTAATTCTTTCCCATGCCTCTTCTTAGATCATCTTTTTATTGTTTCTGAATGATTTCTTGCAGTGATATAGTTGCATCTGCTCTCTTCCATTCTGTTTTTTATCCATAAACAAAACATCTCATTTTTTCTTTTCACAGCTTCCTTGACCTCCTTATATTAACCCCTTAATGACGGGAAGCCATTATATTGGCGTGAGGCTTTCAGTGCTCATATGATGGGCATACCACCCATCATTAAGGGGTTAAGTATTATTTATATTATTATTATATATATTGTTTACTAACTGTATTTATAGCTTAATACTTGTTAATAAGGTTAAATCAGGCTATATATAGCCCCATGTAACTCGTAAACAGATGTATTATGGTAAATTGAATGTAAATATATCATGTCTTGTATATGTGGATTTTTGTTGTATGTGGGTCATGCAAGCATGGAACCCCCATGTAGAACAAGGGATTACTGTATATATCAGTGGTAATTGGTGACAATTATGTATAGGGAAGCATGCATAGCCTATTATACTGGGTGATCCAGATAAATGGGACCCATAAAAAAAAAAAGCCAAATATTCTTAATATTTAATTCCTTTCATAAAAACTATATATCACTCGAAAGAGTAGAGTTACAAGTTTATTATGAAATATTTATTTTTTAAAAATGACTCCTTTCAAATGTGCTCCATTAGTTGCCAAGCATCCCAGTGTTCTCGCTTGTAAGTTCTGCATCACTTTTGCAAGAGTGTGCAGTGGTATGGCCTGTATCTCATTTGTGATGGTGGCCTTTAATTCTTGCAAGGTCATTGGGTTATTTCTGTAGACCCTACTCTTTAAATATCCCCAGAGATAATAATCTAAGGGAGAAAAATCCAGAGACCTTGCAGGCCATTAAACATCTTCAAATCTTGAGATTAACTCGCCTGGAAACATTTGACACAAAACTGCCATGCAGTTCCTCGTGGTATGGCAGGTAGCTCCATCTTGTTGGAACCAGTGGTTTTCTAGACAAAGATCTCTTAATTTAGGAATAAGAAAATTGGTCAACATTTTTTCATAGCGATCACCATTTACAGTGACTGTTTCCAGTGGAATCCTCGAAAAAGTACAGCCCTATGATCTGAGATGCAGTAAGACCACACCAAACAGTTACACGCTGACTATGCAATGGGACTTCGGTAATATTCAATGGATTTTCTGTTGCCTAGAAATGACAATTTTGTTTGTTTACAGTTCCATTCAAGTGAAAATGGGCTTCGTCTGACATAATCAAAGTTGCTAGAAAATTGGTGGTGTCATTTACCTTCTGTTGGATCCATTGACAGAATTGTCATCTTCGTGCGAAATCTCCATCGTTTAGTTGTTGCACTGTTTGAATTTTATATGGAAAGAGCATTAAATTTTGCTTGAATATATGGTGTGTTGTTCCATATCCAATTCCTAACAGCTGAGAAGCACATCTGATGCTTATGTTAGGATTATCCTGTACAATTTCATGAGTTCTGTTAATGATCTCGTCTATCCTTGCTGTGCGCACTCTTCCAGTTGGTTTTCTTTTTCCAATGCTGCCAGTTAGGGAAAAATTTCTGACACACCGACAGATTACTTTCTTAGAAGGTGACTTTGACATCTGAAAATTTGTCTTGAAAGATCTTTGAGCTGAAACTACACTTCTTCCATGCTCATAATATTGCTGTTATGAAATGCAGCTGTTCCACAGTCCATGCAGTCATCTTGAAGGGTTAGTTTTAACTAACACTTTTATTTTGTTTTGTATCTTGTCTTGTATTGTCAAAACCTATACAATCCTGTACAAACTTGTAACTATCCTCTTTCGAATGATGCATATGATTTTATAAAAGGACTTATACTTTAAGAGTTACAGGGGTTTCTTTTGGGTCCCATTTCTCTGGATCACCCTATATATATATATATATATATATATATATATATATTTGTATTGGGGCGTTTACTGCCACTTCCCGCTATATGGTAGCGGATATCATGGCGAGAAGAGAGGACTCTCAGCGAGCATAAGGCGTAAACGTTCGGGGAGGGGGAAATCAGAAAGGAACGGGAAGGCGCGACGATGTACTGACGACAGGGTGGGGCATTCCACAAGGATGTGAGAGATGGTGAGGGGCGACTGGCAGGAGGCGCAACGAGGAGCCTCCTGCCGGAACATAAGATAGCCGTGCATGAGGCGCGTATGGCTGATGCGAAGCCGCGCAAGGACAACCTCTTTGTGTCTGGAGCGGTGGAAAGAGGACACCCAATATGACAGACAGGGGCGGATGGACCAGAGTTTATTTCCGGTGGCATCGTCCCAGGACTGTTGCCACATGCGGTCGTAAAAGGAACGAAAGACCTGCACATAGTCTGAGAAGGGGAGTGGGCGGGGGAGGGGAGGCAGCGAGGCGGCGGACCAGGCTATGCGGTCCGCCGCCTCATTACTGGAAACACCAACATGGGCGGGAACCCAGCAGAAGGTGACCCGGATCCGGTGAACAGTGTGCAGGACATGGTACTCCTGTTGAATAAGGCGTACGAGGGGGTCCAGGGAATCATAGCGCTTGAGCGCCTGAAGGGCGCTCAGCGAGTCCGAAAAAATGGTACCAGACGGAGGGCTTCCAGAAGGGCAAAGAGCTCCGCGGAAAAGATGGAGGCCTGAACCGGCAGGGGGATACCCCGGGAGGTAGGTGACAATGACGGAGAGAAGACGGCGGCCGCGACACCTGCAGGGGAGCGCGAGCAGTCGGTGTAGACGGGAACGTCGTCCGAATGGACGGGAAGATGGGCCAGAAAAGAAGACCGGAGGATGGCAGGAAGACTCCTTATGCAGGCCACGGAGCGCCTGGCAATGGCAGATAGGGGTGGTCCACCAGGGGGGCGACAGATCGAAGGAGAACGGCAGAATAGAGGGTGGGGGGATCCCCAGGGACGAGAAAATCTCAGCCAGAGAGGCAGCGAAATGCCACGTGTCAGGCCGGGATAGCGCCTGGGAGATCGCGGAGAAGAGTAGGGACATCGGAAGGCGGCAGATGCGAAGGTAACACTTCGCCATGAGAAGGCCCCGGCGAAGGGGCAGGGGGGGTGTCCACAGTCCACCTGAAGACTAGCGACAGGGGACGAGCGGAAGGCACCCAACGCCAGGCATACATAGTGCATACGGAGTGTCGGAGAGGAGGCGGAGCTGTAGACCACACAGCCGTAGTCGACACGGGATTGCACCAGGGAGGTGTACAGGCGCAGCAGAGTACGCCTGTCCGCCCCCAGGTCGTGTGGGACAGATGACCCAAAAGGGAGAGGGTGCGGCGAGATGTTTGCCGCAACCGCCTAAGGTGTGGAACCCAACCGAAAAATCCGTCGAGGGTCATACCCAGGAATCTAACGGATGGGACGAGGGGAAGAGGAGTGCCGGCAAGGGTAAGGGCGAAGGTATGCGACAGACGGAGGCGCCGAGGACGGAAAAGCATACTGGAAGACTTAGAGGGTGAGAAAGCATAGCCAACCGAGGACGCCCAGCGAACCACCGCGTTGATGGCTAGCTGGAGCCGACGTTCAGCCAAAGACGGGAGGCGGCCAGAGCAATAGATAGCCAGGTCATCGGCATAGAGGGAGCTACGAACGGATGTAGGCAGGACCGTAGCGACTGTGTTCATCACGAGTGAGAAACACAAGACGCTAAGGACACTACCCTGAGGGACACCCTCCTCCAACGGAAAGCGGTCAGAGAGGGCAGAACCGATGCGGACGCGGAAAGAACGGGCGGACAAGAAGTTATAAATAAAGGAAGGGAGAAAGCCTACGAAACCCAGGGAGCGTAAGCAGTCGAAGACCGCGCTCCGCCGGGTAGTATCGTAGGCCTTCTGGAGGTCGAAAAAGACGGCGAGTACAAATTGACGCAGGGAGAAAGCCTCCTGCACGTCATGGCTAAGGAGAAGGAGGGGGTCGGTGGTAGACCGGAAGCGCCGGAAACCAGCCTGGGTAGCAGGGTACTGGTCACTCGCCTCCAAGGTAAAGGACAGCCGCGAGGCGACCATCGCCTCCATCACCTTGCAGGCACAGCATGTAGGGAAATGGGGCGATAGTTCGACGGGAGTGAGGGGTCTTTATCGGGCTTCGGGATGGGGACGACGATGGACTCACGCCATCGGTCCGGAAATGAACCCTCCAACCAAATCCGGTTATAGAGGTCCAGTAGAAAGCTGAGAGCAGAGGGGTGGAGGTGCCGTAACAAGTCATAGGGGATATTATCGGGGCCGGGGCGGAGGAGCGTCGGGGGCGGAGGGCCTCCCGAAGCTCTGTCATGTGGAAGAGGTGATTATAGGGGTCATCCCTATGAGGTGGAAATCCGGTGGGTCGCGGCGGGGTGGGGGGAATCGGAACTGGAGATGGCTGCGAAGTGCGCCGCGAGTGCGTTCGCGACGGCCTCCGGATCGGACACGAACTCGTCGTCCCCGACCCGAAGCACCGGGGGTCGAGGGGGGACACGGGTCCCCTCAAAGCTACGCACCTTGCGCCAAACAGTCGAGGGGGCAGTCGAGGAGGAGATCCCGGACACGTAACTCCGCCAGGAGGTACGCCGGGCCAGTTTCAGGACCCGACGGGCCACTGCCTTCAGGCGCTGAAATTCTATCTTGTGCTCCAGCTGGCGGGTCCGGTAGAAGCGGCGGCCGGCACGGCGCCGCTCCTGAACGGCATGGGAGCACTCTGGGGTCCACCATGGGACGCTTCGCGGCCTGGGGGAGCCAGAGGTACGGGGGATGCAACTGGCGGCAGCCGAGAGGATCTTACTCTCGAGGAAGGCGAGGGCCTCACTGACGGAGGGAAAGGCAGGAATTGATGGCGAGATCGCCGTGCCCCTCGCGTATGAGGCCCAGTCTGCTCGGGCGAACAGCCAGCGCGGGCGGACAGAGGTGGGGGGAGGAGACGGGTGGGGACAGAAGAAAAAAAGAAATTTTAAGACACACTGGGAAATGGTCACTGCCGGAAGAATCCGGCAGGACCTCCCAGGTGAACTCCGTCACGATTTCGAGGGAAACCAGGGAAAGGTCGATACAGGTGAAACTGTCGTGGGCCGAGTGAAGGCAGGTTGGGGAGCCATCGTTCAGAAAGGTGAACTCGAGCTCGTCCATAAGGGAGAGAAGGGTCCCGGAGAGAAAGGTGGAGCAAACGTCCCCCCAGGCCGGGTCCCGACTGTTGAAGTCCCCGAGAATCAGAAAAGGGCGGGGAAGCTGAAGAATTAGGTCACGGAGAGAATCGGGTGGAGGGCGTACGTTAGGGGAGAGGTAAAGAGAGCAGACCGTGAGTGGCGCCCAAGGAAGGCGCACGGCCACAGCTTGCAGGACTGTACGGAGCGGGAGGGGGCGGAAAGGGACGGAGCGGTGCACGAAGACCGCGGCGCCCCCCTCCCCGCCCCATCGAGAGGCGGGGAAGGGAGCCCGCAGTAACCGGACACTCGAGGGAGGGAACGGGATCCCAGAATCGTCTCCTGAAGGCAGAAACACGCCGGACACCTGGAGGCCAGGAGAGAGGAGACTCTCGAGGCCTACCAGGAGCCCGCGGATGTTCCACTGCTGGAGCGAGGTATAGGGAGGGGTAGGAAGGTCAGCGTAAAGGATGGTTATGGGGTGGGTGGGCCGATCGGGCGGCCCGAGATTAAAGAGGGAATCGGAAAGCCCCCGAGTTCAGCGAGGGACACCGAACGAGGGCGAAGGCGAGGGTCACCCCGACGAGGGGGCGATGTGGAACCAGACGCCGGCAAGTCCTCCAGAAGAGGAGTCTCCCGGACGTCCGGGGGAGAGCGATGCAGAGAAGGGGATGTGAGAGGTATCCAGAATGCCCCTCCCTTCACCGGAGGTGCGGGGGAGGCAGGACTACGAGGGGGAGTGGAAAATAATACCTCACCCAGAGGCATTGGCAGGTCTAGGAGAGAGATGGGGCGGGTCAAGCGCGGGGGCGTGCACGTCCCACCGACGCCGACCAGGCGGGCGAGTTCCCCCTCCAGTGGGTCCATCGACCGGGCCGGAGAGGGGTGTATCTCAGCCCCCACCACGAGGGCCGTCGGGGACCCCAGGGGGGAGCGTGCATAACGGTTGCGCAGTGGGGACGGTGAGGACACCGGGGCGGTAGGGCGAAGGGGGCGTTTGTGTTTGGGAGAGGAAGGTGATGCGAGGCTTATGGCTTCGAACCTTTCGGGGTCACCACTGGCACGGCGCTTGCGGCCCCTACCCCTCCGTCGTGCGGCCCGCATGGGTGACGGCGGGTCACGACCCGGAATGGGGGTGGCCGAAGGCGCCGGTGGAGAGGGCGTAGAAGGGGCAGGGGGGGTTGCCGACGAAGCATCGGCGTTCGCGGAGGGAGCACGTGGGGACGCGCTGGTAGTACGGGGAGCCGCGGTAGGAGTCCGCTGGGCGGCAGAGGATGGACTGGGAGTAGCGGACACGGTGGTGGAGGCGCGTTGGGAACCGTCGGTGAGGACGGGGTCTTGGAACGGAGAGCCTCGGCGTACGAGGCACCACGCCGGGCCTCGCAGCCACGCAACCGGTCCCGCGCCTCCCGAGCGCTGAGAGAAACTCTGATGAACAGAGGGCCCGAACCTCCCTTTCAAAGAGGAAGGACGGGCAAGAGCGGGATGAAGCAGGGTGTGGTCCATGGCAGTTGGTGCAGGAAGGCGGAGCAGTACAGGGCAAGGGGTGGGGAGGGCCGCCGCAGCGGACACACAACGGGGCCGGCTGACGGCAGGAGCTGCTCACGTGGCCAAACCTATTGCACTGAAAACAGCGCGTAGGATCTGGCACGTATGGTCGTACTGAGAATTCGCACGCTCGTCTCTCACCAAAGCCCCAGAACACCGAAACGGGGGGCACCAGTGAGTCGAAAGTGAGGAGCAGGCGAGGAGAAGTGGCGGTTGGGGACCGCGATCTGTTGGGAAAGCGGTACACCCTCACAACACCCTGGGGGCGAGGTCAATCTGGAGGTCTTCCACCGGGATGGGTAGAAGACGAGCAGCGTAAATTGTGCCCTGGCACTGATTGAGGCGGGGGGACACCGTAATCCCGCAGCCCAGGACATTGGGGATAGCGAGCAGAGAGGTGGTTTCGACAGAGGAACGCGACCTTATCAGAATGGAGCCATCCCTCTGAGGCCGAAGGTCAAAACGAGCCGTCCCCGTCACCCCATGGATCGCTCGAAAGAGGCGTTCATGGTTAGTGGGGAGGGGCTTGGAGGAGGAGGGGCGGAGGACGAGGAACTTGTCCACCGTCCTAAGGCCGAGCGAAGACGTCGGGCCAAACACCACCGGTACTTCGAGGGGACGGGGAGACGAGAAAGGCGGACGGCGACGTCGGGTCCCACGTCCCCCAGGGGCCGAGGGCGATGATGCCCGACCGGAGTGGGAGGCGACCGGGGCCGCAGGCTTCCCACCTGAGGGCGAAAAACCAGGTGGGTCCCTATCGGGACGCGGAATATGGGGGGATCCAGGGGTCGGGGGATCCACTGCAGGTCCATCCGCCACTGGCGGGGGTCGGGCAGCGGCGCCACGAGCCTGGGGAAGAGAGGGAGAGGTGTCAGCAAGAAGAGCAGACAGGGTGGGCGAGGGCTGCCGACTGCCCTTACCAGACCCAAGGTCCAAAGAGGTAGTCAGAGGGAGGTCAGATGCACAAGCCGGGTCGTCAACAAGGTCCATTAGATTTGTAAGTGTTTCCATAAAGAAAATTGTTATTATTGTTGTTGTTGTTGTTTCGCGCCCGGGGCCGCGGGGAACCGATTACCCGGGGCCCAAGGGGACCAAGCGCATGCCGGCGGGGGATGGGTGCCTCGTCCCATGTAGGTACCCCCATTTCAAAAGGGGCCCTTGCAGCGTCGAGAGTTCTCCCCCACCGGCAGCAAAGACCAAGGCCCCCCAGGGTCCCAGGCCTGGGCACCCTACCAGCCAACTTAGTCCGGCCCCGGCCATGGGGGAGAGAGCCCCAGCGACCAGCCCACGGGGCGCGCGAAGTGAACAGAGAAAGCAGAAAAACCAGAGGGGGCAAGGAAGAGGGTAAAGAGGGGAAGACAGGAAAGAAGGGTATGCTAAAAGTCCACTTTGCAACCGGGCGGGGGACCCGGCAGGGCCCCCAGCCGCGGCTGACCCCCCTCGCCACAAGGAGGCAGGAGCCCGCGGGCGATCCACCCCAGAAAGACCGCCCGCGGGGAGGGGGATATATATATATATATATATATATATAATATATATATATATATATATATATATATATATATACAGGGTGGGCCGTAAGTTTCCATACATAGGAAAATTTAAATTATGGTCTTCACGTGCGTCGGTATTTGGATCAGCAGTTTCCGGATGCTTGGATTGGTCAGCGTGGTCCTGTGGAGTGTGGCCTCCCAGATCCCCAGATCTCACCCCCTTGATTTCTATCTTTGGGGGCACTTGAAGGCCATGGTGTATCAGGAAAAGATACGAGACATAAATCATCTAAAGGAACATATCACCAACGCCATTACAAGCATAACGTCAACTGTGCTAATGCGTGTTCATCAACAGTGGGGAACACGTATTGAAATGTGTTTTCAAAACAATGGCAACCATGTAGAGCATGTTATATAAATAAAAATGGTTGTCCATAAAAAAATGTTTATTTTTCCTATGTATGGAAACTTACGGCCCACCCTGTATATATATATATATATATATATATATATATATATATAGTGGCAGATTATCATTGAGGCAATTGAGGCGGAAGCCTCAGGTCCCCATGCTTGAGGGGGGTCCCCAATCAACTGAGTTTCAATGATATAATTTGAGATTTCACAAACTATTTTCATTAAATATGACGGTACACAAACTGACAAATTCTATTTTATTTTATGTTTTATAGGCCCTAAAGTAAAGTTTGTTTAATACTGTTTTGTTTTAGCAAATGGCAAAATACACTCTGTTAAGGTTCTTTTAAGTCTGTTTCTCAATTAGCCTAAGCACTGTACATATAATTCGTGTAAATGTACTATGTACCATTGTATCTACTGTACATGTATTGTTAATAAAAATCTATAGAAAAAGGCCCCCAAAATAAAATTAGCCTCACACCCCAAGTACAGTTAATCCACTCCTGAGTATACACCAACCTCTTTTATTTATACACTAGCTCTATCCTCCTGGTCTTCTTTGCAAATGCATCAATTACTTTATTGATTACTTTAACTTACCTTACCAAGGTTCCACATAATGATTCCTCATTTGGCAAAGGTCAAGCTTGTCACCCCCACCCCTCCTCTCAAGTTGGCCTGGTGAAGTAGTGAGTTGGTTTCTTGTGCTCTCCACCTCACATAGCCAGGTACACCCAGCTCAGTGGGAATTGTTCCAGGGCTGTGGAGTCGGCACATAAAAAACCAACTCCGACTCCTCAATTTTTTGTCTATCTGACTCCGAAGGTATATTAATTCTAAATCTGCTATGATGATAATTACACAAGAGGCATTTCATCACCACCACTTAAAGCATCATCATCTGTGGTCATTGTTACGGTAACTTTGTCTGTAGTAAAGAATCTTGTAAGTGGTGCTTGTTGTTTAGTAGATTTCTGATCTTTTGTTAACTTTGAAGTAGTTGGAAGGTTTTTATTACTATCTTTCTCAATGACAACTTCTAAAATTTTGGGATGGAAACACTGCAAATGTCTTTTCAAATTTGATGCTCTGGTTGGTGCATTTTTATCAGAGCCAGTAAAACCACTGATTTTTGCTTCACATAATTTTTCATCATCATCATCTTCTAACATACACTGACACAAAATGTTTCCCATCTGTGGTTATTGTAAAATATTAAAAAACTGCAGACTTTGTTGGAAGTGTCTTTGCCATTGTGAAAGGGGTTTTAGACTTGAAAGTTAAAAACTTATGAAATTTAGAAAACTCTAAATTAAAAAAGCATTAAAAATAAAAAATATTATCTGAAAAGAAAAAATGAATTAATGGCATTAGTGTCTGAAATGGAAAACATTGTGTTGTTATTTAAGTGGTTTAACCACCATAGCTGCCAGTGATATATCACACAAACATATTTTATTAAAATTTATATTGAGGTCGGAGTCGGAACATTTTTACCGACTCCGACTCCAGCACCACCAAAATTGCTTCCGACTCCGACTCCACAGCCCTGAATTGTTCTGAGCCAGGTATCTATTCTTTTGAAGATGTTCACTGCAACTCCCTTCGTGTTTCTCAGGGCTTTGGGCAGCTGATTAAACAGTTTTGGTCCTCTCACAACAAAACTATTTTCTTTCAGGGTTAAAGATTTTCCGTCTCGCCTTTAATTTGGGAACACAACACAGTCTTCCTTTTCTACTTTCCACCATTGTTTGGGGAGCTACAGGGTTCAGAGTAAGATTAGGGACTAGTTTCTCCATTATTTTCCAAGTGTAAATAATGCTATCTCTCTCTCTTTTCCTTTCCAGTGAATATAGGTCTAGTTCACGTAACCTTTCCCAGTAATTTAGTTCTTTGCACCCCTTGATCTTGGCTGTGAAGCAAGGGGAAAGCAAGTGAGATAGCGAGTCCAAAGGAAATTTAAGCAGTTTTCTGTTGCGCTTCCGCATTCCACATACATTATTCACAGAAACCTAAGTGCAGGGAATTTATCTGTATGGTTCTACAATTATTTGGCCATGTAAATGCAGGGACTCAGATAATGAATACTCAGATAACAAGGACCCCCTGTACTTTGGCACCCACAAAACCAGCTATAATCTTCATATAACCAATCATTAAAATGATGCGTAGATCTTTTGGTTTGTCTACTTAATTTTTTTTAATCTAGGTGTAGGCCTACCAATTTTAATAATGACTTGCTTTTCTTCAAATTGTCTAGTACTGAATGAACAAGATAAAGTTATAATTATACAATTACACTTATTACACACCACCATTATCTGCCAAAGAAATAAAAAGACTATAATCCAGCCAAAGATCATTGAACGCATGGTAACAATCACAAATCAAATATATAAATGAATACTGTTAAAAATGTACTCAAATTATATTTGAATTTGTGCACTTGTGGAGGTGGGGAGAGGCAAAGAGGGTGGGGGAGGAAGGGGATGGGCAGTTGATGAATGACATAAATCTCAATATAACAACTTCACTTTGATTTACTCATAATTAAGCAAACTAACTACAATTAGCTTGTATTTCTTCTAAAAAAATATGATAATAAATGCCAGTTATTTAGTCATTTAATGATATAAGCTCATTAATGAAGCACTTTAAAAGGATTCTGTTAGTATAATAGCAGGAATAAGCGACTAAGTTGCTTCCATGATCCACATTTTGCCTAAAGAAATGAATGCATTATGGGTGTTTTTTTCTATCAGTGAATATTTTTTATTCTTTTAAGACAATATTAATTCATCCCCAAGTTCAGCAATCAATAATTTTATTGTATATCATTTATTACATTTATACTATCGTATAAGCAGTGAAATTATCAGTGAATTGATACAATTTTTATAAAACATGAATACAGTAAGTCAAACAAAAGAAGCAATTCTCAAGGTTGCTTCCACTGGCACCCATCTTGACACACCAAAATTATTATTCTCCCTGTCCTTTTTCAATGCACTGATTTGGATTTTTAGCTTTTTGTATTAAAAAAATATTTGAAAGGAGTATAGCCTGTGATAATTTATCATAATTTTATCATTAATATTGTTTAACAGTGCTTCTAATCATTTAAGTTGGGAAGCAATGCTTCCATTGACCAAATGCCACTGATATGTATATAGTGTATATATCATGAAAAAAAACCCTTTAGTATTTGCCATTACTTACTCAGACTATAGTGCATTTAATTATCCCAGAAGAGCCCCTTGTTCCACGCACATTAGGTCTATATATTCCATACATATATAATATACATATCTTGGATAACCTTAGTTTTGCTTCTGCCAAATTGTTCATTCTGATGGTCAAGCTTATTGCTCCACCTTGGACCTAAAGCTGAGAGAATCCAAACCTATGACCCACCATGGCTGGTCAGAAATCACAAGAACTCAATCTTACTACTTCCTTATCAGCAACCCAGCATCTTAACCACCAGGCCACCCAGGGTACCCATTTATCTATCAACCTATTTTTTCTGGAAGGATGATCAGCTGGGTAAGCCGCATGCCATCTGCTTTCACTAGGAATCAAACCCAGGGTCAGTGGATTCATAGTCAGCAATGCTAATCACTACACCACTGTGTGTGTGTGTGTATATATATATATAATATAATATATATATATATATATATATATTAGGCCGTTTCGAAAAATCAAAATTTATGATGGCTCAACGCACACATACTAAAAAAGTAATATGTCATGAATAAAGACTTCATGCAAAATATTAAGACAAGAGCTTATTGTTATCCCACCCCTCATGAGAAAATTTTCATTTTTCTGGCAAATATATTTATTTTGTGATGTCCTCTTAAATTTGGTATATAAAATTCATAAATAAAATTGGAAGGTAAGTAGGTCATTTTCAGGAATGGTCCAGTAACCCCCCTATAGGGTGTCCCAGGAGGAAATGTCAAGAATGCACCATTTGACTCTGGGTATTTCTAAGTAGAAAGTATTATATCGACATGTGCCTGATTCCCAACCGTTACCGAGATACAGGCCTCTACAGTTTCCGGGAAGTTGGATTGGACGTGGAGGACCTGTGGCATGGCCCCCTCGTTCGCCTGACTTATCTCCGCTAGATTTTTTTTATCTGGGGGTCCTTGAAGAGTAACGTTTATTAGCGGGGTAAGCCCGAAACTAGGGAGCAGTTGGTTCCACGTATACAGGATGCATTCACAAACCTCAGAAATGAACTTCCACGTTTTCCTTGGCAAGACTCGATGGATCGGAGGCTCGCCGCGTGCATTGAAGAAGGAGGGGGTCACTTTGAAACCATTCTGCAATAAGTGCAATAGTGTATTGTATGTTTGTACTTTTTTAAACCACAAGTGTCATTAAATAGTGCCTTTTTATTATGTTTTAATTACCCAAATGTAGAGGCCTGTATCTCGGTAACGGTTGGGAATCAGACCCATATTGATATAATACTTTCTACTTAGAAATACCCAAAGAGTGAAATGGTGCATTCTTGACATTTCCTCCTGGGACACCCTATTCTTTAGAGAGAATTCTAGAAAATTCTTCCTTCAGGATAACTATTCTAGAATTTCCATTTTTTCCCTTTATGGATTATATGATGTTTTATTTGCTTTTTCATCTATAATTACTGATATTTTCACAAGTTTACTGTTCTAGAAAGGTTACTTCATGTTACTTTACAACTTTCTTACAGTAATCAAGTCATAATATAATTTAGGTGAGTGATTAATGATTTATTATATTATTATTAAGACTAACAGGTGGTAAAACTTTTTCCCTCAGAATTATGGCAAAAACCAGAAACAAGTGTGAAGTCTGGGAAAGCAAAATGTCTCTGTAGCTTGCGCAACTGTAGCCAACGAAGTTATTGCTATGTGGGAAAAAGCCTCCTTAATTACATCCCACAAGCCTTATATTGTCTCAAAGCTTAAAAGGCTTTACAATAAGCATGAAGGGCTGGTCAAGAACCGAACTCGACGAACTCCTACCCAAGAGAAGAATGAAGCAGAATTTGTCACCAGCTTAAAGAAGCTTTTCGATGTAGCTCATTCAGAAGTGGAAACAGAAATAAAATTGCAGGAGGATAAAGATTTTCTTAAGGATCAAAGGAATGATCGGAAAATGATTATGGGTCCAGAAGACAAGGAGTTTTCAAGAAAGGCAAAAGCACGACAGATAAGCATGGAAAGAATAGAAAAACTTCGCAGGATATCAAAGGAAGAAATGAGGCAATTGACAAAGGTTGTGGATCTCAACCAATGTGAAAATTCCGGTTCAGGGGGAAGTGAAGAATCATCTGGTGATGAATTGTTCTACAGAGCATTCTCATCATCATCTTCAAAAAAGGAGAAGCTTGAACCAGGTGTAATTGTTAGGGATAAAAAGTTCTTGGCTGCTCTGGACCGCACTGGAACATCTGCAGGAGCTGCTATGCACATTGTGGCACCTGCCATTTCAGCTGCTGGAGTGGAAATTGAAGAGATCACACTTTCATCATCCTCTATCTACAGGTCTCGGCGATTAACACGGATGCAGATAGGAGAAGACATTAAAGCCAGTTTCCAACCAAATACCCCTTTAATAATTCATTTTGATGGAAAGCTTCTTCCATCCATGCATGGGGGTAAGATTAATGTAATGCCCATTGTTTTGACTGGTGCAGGCGAATTAGAAAAATTACTGTCTATTCCAAAGCTTATTTCTGGAATGGGAGAAGAAATGGGGAGAGCAGTTTTAGATGTCTTGAAGCAATGGCCACAAGTAAATGAGTGGGTAGCAGGCCTTTGTTTTGATACTACTGCAAGCAATACAGGTATCCATGCTGGGGCTTGTACCATCATCCAAAAGGCCCTTCAGAGATCACTCCTTTTTCTGGCATGCCGCCACCATATCCACGAGCTTCTTATCACCGCAGTTTTTTGACATGTTTTCTCTTCTTCGGGTCCACAAATTCCCTTATTCAATCGATTCAGAGATTGTTGGGATAACATTGATCAGCAGAATTACAAGCCCTATGAACCCAATGATCTCACCTCAGAATCTTTAGATCATTGGATCTTGAAGCACAGAGACAAGCTTATTTCTTTCATCAACTCCAAACTTCAAGAGGGCCACACTCGAGGTGACTACAGGGAATACTTAGAACTTGCACTTATCTTCCTTGGTTGTCCAATGCCTAAAACAAATAAAGGCTCTGATAGCAGATTCCACTACCCAGGAGCTTACAGCAGAGCTAGATGGATGGGAAAGGGCATCTATTCCTTAAAAATTTACTTATTTAGGAACCAATTCCTTCTCACCCCTCATGAAAAATAAGCTCTGATACGAATAAACACCTTTTCAGTGACAGTTTATCTTCAAGCTTGGTATACATCTCCAGTTAGAATTGATGCTCCAGCAAATGATTTGGCCCTCCTCAAGATACTACATATCTACAAGATCCAGGTTGATAAGGAAGTGGGTGCTACGGCCCTCAAAAAACTTCAGAACCATGGTTGGTACTTGAGTGAGGATCTTGTAGGATTTGGCTTTTTCTCAAACCTCGTGACTGAAGATAAGGTTCTAATGCTCCACAACCTTCACCACGCGCCTCCTCGAAAAGTGAGGGCAAGAAAGGTGGACCCCCGAATGTTGCAAAACCCCAATGACTTAAAGATTACCAGTTTTGTCACAACTCAAACACAAGACTTCAAGTGTTTGAAAATAGAAATTCCCAAGAAACTTGAAGACATTGAGGAGCACCGTAATCGGGTCATGGCAGTCAAAGTAATCAACGACTGTGCTGAACGAGGAGTCAAACTGGCTACAGAGTTTAATGAGAAGCTCACAAAGAGTGAGGAAGAGAGAGAACTGGCCTTTCAAGTCATTGAAAATCAGAGAAAGGAGGTCCCTCAGCCACTGAAATCCCTATATTCTTCAATATATGTCTTAAATAGAATTTAAGTCGCTTTGTTTTAAAACATTTTCGTTCAGTCTTATATTTGCTCTAATTATCCATTAATGTAAAAGAAGTGCCATCTGAGGGGTGCCTTTTTATCATTCAAATAAAATGATATTTTGTCTATTTGTTTTTCTTCCTTTATATAAAAAAATAAAAGTATGTGCGTTTATCAAAATTCAATTTGAAAAATTACCATATAATCGTGAAACAGTCTAATATATATATATATATATATATATATATATATATATATATATATATATATATATAAAATTATATATGTATAAGGATTTTTTTTCTTCTTTTATTTCCCTTATAGACTTTAAAACAAAGCCTCAAGAAAACTAATGGCATACGGTATGTTTTTAAGTTTGACTGATAAAGTCAAATGAAACTTACATGCTGCTTTACAAGCTGTATTATACATGGGTACTTGCCACAGTCCATTCTGTCAGTTGTTAAAAATAAGGGTGCTAATATCTGTGATAAGAGTAATTATAGGCCAATAGCACTTGCCAGTATACTTACTAAAGTGTTAGAATATGTCATTTATAATAGGATAAGCACTTACTTGCAGACTTATGACAATCAATTTGGCTTTAGAGTGAAACATGGTACCAACACGTGTATTTATATGCTAAAGGAAGCTGTCCTAAAGTACAAGATGTCAAACAGCAATGTATATTCCTGTTTTTTGGATGCATCAAAAGCATTTGATAGAGTTAACCATCACAAACTTTTCAAGAAACTCTTGTGTCAAGGGGTACCTAACTATATACTTAGGATACTTGCATTCGGGTATACAGAGCAGACCATGTTTGTAAGATAGAAAAGCACTGTATCACCAGGTTTTAAGGTGATTAATGGTGTTAGGCAAGGGGATATAGTATCACCTTATTTTTTCTGTATATACATGGATGACCTTACCAATGAACTAAAAACTGCACATACTGGCTGTGTCATTGGAAAGCAAAAAATTAATCATTTTATGTATGCTGATGACCTTGTTCTTCTGTCACCCTCTCCCCATGGGCTGAGAGTACTATTAGAGGTATGTGAACAATATGGTATAGAAAATGACATCACCTATAATGGGGCAGAGAGCTGTATTTTGATTTTTAGGTGTAATCTACTGAAACATGTATCATGTGGGTCTTTTGAAATGAATGGTCAAACTATACCACATGTAAATACTTAGGTCATGTAATTATTCACGAGCTGCGAGATGAACTTGATATTGAGAGGCAACGTAAAAAGTTGTATGTATAGGGTAACATGCTAGTAAGGAAATTTGGTATGTGTTCAGAATCATTTAAAATTTATCTTTCTTTTCAGAACTTACTGTACTGCATTGTATATGTCCCATCTGTGGTGGAATTATACAAAAACTGCTATGAATAAACTCTGTTGCTTATAATATTTGTATGCTATGTAGGAAACCAAAATGGTGCAGTGCCAGTCTTATGTTTACTACACATAACCTACCTACCTACCAGCCAAATGTTAAACCAGAATATATATAATTTCATTACTAGGGTCCAAAACAGCTCTAATGTGTTATTGTACAATGTCCTGTCTTCAGATACTGTGTACCTCTCACCTATATGGCAGTCTTGGTTCAGACAACTGCTGGTTTACAATACCTTATTTTTGTAATGTAGCAAAGATTATATATATATATATATATATATATATATATATGCATATTAAGTTGTTATAATAAGTGTTATAAGATATCTCGGGTAATAATAATATACATAAAATTGTCGGATAATAAATCAAATAGTATGCCAGTATGCTAGGTTAAGTGGCTATGTTAGCTTTATTTTTATATTAAGTTCAATGTATATGTAAGATTGTACTTGTATGTTAGGTTAAGTGGCCATGGATTGTGAATGATCCGCAATAAAGATGTTTTGTT